>JAOWBW010000502.1:0-136023 GCA_026119855.1 Campanula takesimana
TCCTTCCTCTTGCCTATAGCCTTGGCGCAACCCAACCTTGCTTTGTTCCTGGTTGATGCTTCCATTCTCATCCATCTTGTTTCTGAATACCCATTTTGTACCAATAACTCCTTGGTCATGAGGTCTGGGTACTAAGGTCCAAACCTTGCAGCGCTCAAATTGGTTAAGCTCTTTTTGCATAGCAGTAACCCAGCTTGAATCTTGGAGAGCTTCATCAATCTTTTTGGTTCGATTTGAGAGATAAAGGGTGATATTCATCATCAAAGTTTGATGCTCTCCTAGTACGAACCCCTACATTGAGATCACTAATGATGTTTGAAGTTGGGTGATCTCTAACTTCACGAACCTCAGGAGGTAAGTTAGGTTGAGTAGCAGGAATACGTAGATCTTCAATGGGTACTTCATTAGCTCCAGCATCAAGATCATCAAAGGTGATTTGCTGAGCGGAGAACATCATGCGCAGGAGGGGTGTCTGCGCATCAGGAGTCGTTACTTCTGGCGCAGCATTCGGAGTTGACGCATGGATGGAATTGCTTGATCATTGTGATCAGCTTGATTATCATTCTGCGCAGGTGCAGTTTGTGGCTGCGTACTATCTCAACATTCTCAGCAGAATCATCAGAATCATTTGGAGCAAATGTGGCTCAAGGAGAGAATGTTCATCAAAAGTAACATGTACAGATTCAACAATTACTAGAGTAGTTCTATTAAAAACACAAAAAGCTTTAGAATGTTTGGCATACCCAACAAAAATACCTTCATCTGCTTTGGCATCGAATTTACCTCTATGATCTTAGCCGTTGTAGAGGATATAGCATTTGCGCAAAAAATCTTGAAGAAAGCAATGTTGGGCGCTCTTCCTCTCCATAGTTCATATGGAGTTTTGTTGTAGGCTTTGTTGATGGGGGATCTATTCTGAGTAAAGCAGCAGTGTTGGCAGCTTCTCCCCAGAAATACTTAGGCAGCTTTGCTTCTGCTATCATGGTTTTTCTAGCCTCAATCAACGTGCGATTTTTCTTTCCACAATGCCATTTTGTTGAGGAACTCCAGCAGTAGAGAAATTGTGATCAATTCTATGGTCATCGCAGTATTGAGCAACACCGTTATTCTTTAATTCAGTTCCATTGTCTGATCTCACGCTCATGATGTCGTCTTCCTTTTGAGTTTAGAGCTTTCGAAAGAGAGCAGTCAAGATATCATAGCAGTATTCTTTGGATATCATCATTTCGACCCATGTATATCTTGAGTAGTCATCCACCACACTAAAGTATATTTGTTTCCTCCAATGCTCACGGTGGTGACCGGTCCAAACAAGTCCATGTGAAGCAGTTGTAAACATTTGGAAGTTGAGGAGGCAATCTTGCTGGAAAGACTGCTTAGGTCTTTTACCGAGCTGGCATGCTGCGCATTTTCTGTCATGATGGTCAGCTACTTTGGGAAGTCCTTTGACAAGATTTTCCCTCCTAGCTTAGCCAAATACTTGAAGTTCAAATGAATTAAGTGCTTATGCCATAGCCAGCTGCTTTCACTCACATTCTTTGCTACAAAACAGAGATTAGTGATAGAATTTATAGTGTAAGATCAATAATGTAAACATTAGTCTTACGAGTCCCTATGAGCAAAGTTAGTCCGGATATGCCATCTTGATATAGCAGTGTGTTGCAGTGAAGTGACATTCCAAACCTTTATCGCAGAATTGTGATATGGAGAGCAGGTTGTGCTTGAGACCTTCTACGAGCGCAACTTTCTCAATGCACACTTTATCTTTTCTGATTCTTCCATATCCAACTATGTGTCCTTTGTTGTTATCTCCAAAAGTTACAGAGGGACCTCTTCCTTTATGCACATCTTCAAGAGCGGTGACATCTCCAGTCATGTGTCTAGAACATCCACTGTCGAGGTACCATATATGCGCTTTAGCTTATGAAGAGTGCGCAGTGAAGCAGGAGACCTGAAAAGTAGACATTAAAAACGCAGGTCCCCTTTATTCTTGGGTTCTAGAGTTAGCAACTTTTAACAACCCACTCCTATCTGACCTTAGGATTTTTACGTCCCTTGGCATTAGGAGTAAATCGCAAAAGGCATTCTGCAGCCTTGTGACCTAACCCATCACACACAACACAATGATGTAAGCCACTTATAGATTGGGTTTTTACAAACTCTTTATTTTTCTTTGGCTTAGCATTCTGAACTGGAGCAGTTGAACTAGCTTTGACAAATATCATTTTCTAAGGTTTGGGTGCGCTTTTCTTAAGAATGCGCATCTGGCGTTGGGGCGCATGGCTTTCATGCGCATGACCCTTTTGCGAAGATTTGACATTCGAAGTTGAAGCGCAACCATAGTCAGAATATGAGAAATCATGCGCAGATTCAACTTTAGCTTTACCCTTGGCTTTACCAGTTTGCTTCTTTGGGTAGACATAATGGAAATTTTGTCTCTGGACTTTCTCCTGTCCTTTACCCATTGAAGCAGAATGCTTTGCTTTAGGAATTTCAATAGTTTGATGTGGTGTAAAATCCTTTTCTCTTTCAGAGCAAACGGCGCATTTAAAGTTGTCACTAGTTGAGAACCTCAAGCCTTCCTTATATCCACTGGCTTTTTGGGATTCTAGTGACACGAGATTTGGTCCACTCATCAGTGATCTTTGTGAGATCATCTACTTGAGCAGCCAACTCTTCGTTTCTTACTTTAAATAACGCATTTTGATCTGTCAAGAAATGGTTCTTTTCAGTAAGAGGAGTCATGCTCTTAATCTGCTCCTTAAGGAGGGCGTTTTCAGATTTTAAAAGAGTTTTCTCCGTCTTAAGATGTGAAATTTATCCAATTGATAAGTCCACTGCTTCTTTCATAGAATTAAATCTTTTGATCACCTTTTCAGCTTGTTGAAATACAGACTCGCGTTCAGCAGCAGAGTCATTCTCTTTTACAATTTCAGCAGGAATCTCAAGAGATTATTTACGCGGAGGTGCAGCTACAAATTTCTTTGATAGGTCTGCTCTGGCAAATAAGTACTTTCCATTCTGTCTGCTTGGAGTCAGATGTCCCATTTCCACCAGTTATGTGATGGTGGGACCTTTCTTCTGAATTGTACTTGGCGCAGCCTTTGTGTCCGTATCGGGATCATTGTCTGAATCGCTATCAGCATCAGCATTGGCCACTAAGCAGAGCAGTCCATCCTTAGAGTCATCATCACTGTCTTCAGTGTCAGTCTCTATCCAAGTCTTCAGTTCCTTTTCTGCGCAGTCTTCTTCAGCAATCATTCCGCGCTGCTTTGATGATCTCTGGGCATTATTTCTCTTCATGTACTCAAATTTTGGAGTAGGTCATTTTGAAGCAAAATGACCGGGCTTTCTGCAGTTGTAGCAGACCAACTCTTCATCTTTCTTTGAGTCTCTTCCACGAGAGAATTTAGCTGGAGCTTTACTTGAGGATCCTGGCTTGGAGAATTTCCTGAACCTTTGAAATCGTTTTACGAACATGGCGAAATCATCATCATCCATTTCAAGTAGAGAGGGAGTAGAGACTTTGTCTGAGGTTTGAGCAGGCGCAGGTTACTTTTGCGCAACATAGGAAACAAGTTTTCCTTTGCCTTCAGTTTCTGCAATTCGATCAAGTTTTAGCTCATACACTTTTAAGTTTGCGTATAAGCTGCGCAGTGGCCAAGTATCTAGAAATCCAGAATCTTCCAGATGACTTGCCTTGTGCACATATCTGGAACCTAGCGCATCTAAGAATTGAGAATTGACTTCTTTATTAGTGAATATGGTTCCAAGAGATTTATAATAGTTTACAACATCACAGAAGCGATCATAGGTTTGTCTCAAGGTTTCACCATCCTTTCTCATGAAGCAGTTGAATTTTATTTGCACCACAAATCTTTTGTTTTCCTTGCTTACTTTGTCTCCATTCACATATTCTTTAATAGCATCCCATAGTTCCTTTGCAGTTCCACCGCTCACAATTTGATTGTGCGTGGAGAGGTCTAGAGTGCTAAGAATGATGTTTCTAGCTCTTCCATCGTAGCCAACCCATTTCTTTTGTTCATCGGTCCATTCCCCTTTGGCTTTCTTGATTGTAGGATTATCCTTGTTGGTAGCAGCATCTGGATTGGCCTTCATTGGAATGTAGGGTTCTTCAAGAACGATGTCATGGAGGATCTCGTCGATAGAAGAAAAATGAGTGAGCATGCAGTGCTTCCAGATTTCGAAGTGATCTTCATTCAGCACTGGAACATGTGAATAGTTAGCCAGTGCCCAAGATTTTGAAGCCATCTTGAATCGGCACCCAAGCTGTTAAGCTTGAAAAACAGATACAAGTTTTATGAAGGTGTTTGCTCTGATACCACTTGTTGGTCCCAAAGGGGCAACAAGGGTATGAAAAATGCTAGAGGGGGTGGGGGTGAATAGCGTTTTAAAATTCTTTTCAAACCCTTTTGCAAATCAATGGCGTATGCGCACAGTTCTCAAATAAGCTAAGTATAACGCGCAATGAGAGTGTGAAATGGACAACGGAAGTTTAAGCAGCTACTGCGCAGGAAAATGCTGCGCAGAGATAAAAACGCACGCGCTAAGTTTTGGCTAAAAGTGTTGGATAAAAAGGATTCTAAGGCAATAAGTAATAACAAACACAATAGCAATAATAGCAATCTGATAGGATCAAACAAAGCAGTAATTCAGAAATGATTAAGCAGGAAATAAATAGCGAGAATAAAGAACAAGCTATTTGGAGAGGTTCGATCGATGAAAGATCTACGTCCTCTACCAAGATGGTTAATCTTGGATTTTCTAATGGAGAGATTTATATTTATGTGAGGAGCTTTTACAAGATTACAATGAATCAAAACTCAAATCAAAATTTATTCTATGAAGAACAAATCCTAGACTAAACCGGTGTATCTCAAGAAGTAGGATCTAAATGATCGAAGCTTCAAGAGGTGTGTGTGTGACAGAAATTCTGGGCTCTATGAATCTATGAGATGAAGAGCACGAAGAATTCTGGTGATACAAGGCTTTAGGATCTGGGCAGGAGTTTGAAGGTATGAAGGTTTGAAGGTTGATCTTGAATCTGGGAATATAAGCAGCAATCTTCAGAACTTCAAAGATATTAGTAAGCACAAACTCTAGCAACTTGGAAATGAAGATGAGCAGGATATTTATAGAAGAGAGCTTAAAACTAGCCGTTGGAGCTCTGAGCAAAGACGATGAGCTGGCACAATATGATTGGTGAGCATATGTCCTTTATAGCCGTTGGGGCTCTGATCAAGGTTGATGACCTGGCATAATATGATTGGTGCGCAGGTGATATAGAGCCGTTGGAGACAGAGCATGAATACCAATTTCAAAAGCTTCTTCTAGAAGGTTGACAGCTGTCTTTGTTTGAAATATTTCTCTTGAGCGCATCTCCACCGTTGGATCTGCTGAGAGTGCTTTCTTCGTCGTTTCTGCACACCTCAGCACTTTAATAAGCGTACATCTTCAAAGCGTTTTCTAAGTTAGGTGATCTGAATGCATCGAAAACTAAGCAAGATGGAATGCTGCGCAAGAGAGACCTGCGTAGTGGTGTATTGCGCAGAGTAGTCCTGCGCAGAGACCACAGACTTGCTTAGATCTTCATTCCTTTTCGCTCTGAGTCCTATATTCTAATCCTATCGTATAAAATGGACTAAGCTAAAAATTGAAGTTATAAAACTTCTTACATAGGGTCTTAAAGTCCATAAAATATTAATAGGTGATGGTATCAATCAATTCTAACAAGTAGGAGGGTTAATAAATAAGCATACCCAACACAACACATCAATAATAGACGAAAACATGATAGTAAAATTTATGAGAGTACCGTAATGTGAGCTCCAACGTGTGTCACAAGAGCGTTTAATATATGTTTCCATATTAAGACATTTTTTGCTTGTATGTTTTTCCGATTTTAAGTGCTGAGACAACTTTGATAGCCTTTTTTCTCGAAGAATATCTCGTCGTTTGGATGAGGCTCCAACAATGCTTACAACAATAGCAACAGATGTGAAAAAGGCTCCAATTCAACCTCGATTTTTGAATCGTTAGTTATTTTTGGGTGCTTGTCTTATACTAGGGTTTCAAGTAGGGGTAGCCAAAATATGCGTATGGGTCGAAACCGCGGGGTCTGGGTTCAAGAATGAAGGAATCAGTTCCGTATCGTGGTATGCACGAGTACGGGTACTGGTTCAACAAGGGTCTTATGGTTTTAGGTTCACGGGTCAGACTGTTCCTAATTAAATTATTATTATTTTCAAATATACAAAAATTGTTAGATTGTTAACAAATTTTGTTAGTTTTCTAACAAAATCAGTTTAAAAAGTTATAACTTTCTATTAAAATCAATAAAATGTTACTTAACATTTTTACCTGAATATATTAGAAAACTAACAAAACATAACGAGTTCTGACATAAATCTGATGGGTTTTGATTGGTTCCGATGGGTCTGACACGATTCTGACACGGGTACGGTTCAGAGTCCGTATACGGCTATGATTCCACATGTCGGAACCGTCAGGCCAGGTTGTGAAAATGAGGAACCAAAACTGACATGCCTTAAACATGGGTATGGTTCTCAAGGGTCATGAGTCTTGCACGGATTCATTTCTCATGATTTAAAATACGTCCGATTTCACGAGTCAGCACGAGTCCGGGTCCCAATTAGCCACCTCTAATTTCAAGTTGAATTTTAAAAAGGATATAGTAGGAGGGGGTATTTTATATCTATCCAACTATTCCAAGTTTGATTCGAGTTTTATATATGTAAGAATCCACACAACATCAAAGTTAACTCCCATTAATTTCTCATAGTTTCTTTTAATAATTATGAATGTCAATGGTTTTGTTTAGGGAAAATTGCAATTTGGTTTCTAACATTTACATAAGTTTGTACTATTGCTCCCAACAGTTCAATTTCGTTATTTAGTATCCCAACATTTACATTTGTTTGCAATGTGACTACAAAACTAACATCCAGTTAATATTTTAACCATATGACACCCATATGACTAGCACATGTTGGGGAATTGTGGTAAACTCGTGCAGTTCTTGCCCATACAATTCTGATAATGGTGAGACACAACAACCATGAATACGAATAATATGAAATTAATCAACAAGAAAAGAACACAATATTTGTTAACCCAGTTCGTCAACAACAATGACAACATCTGAGGGCACTATCAAGCCGGATATTTCACTAATATCACAATCTGTGTCTGTTTACAATAAAGCCTACCGCTCTATATCTTAAGGAGATAACCTCTTCATGTAAATACTCCCATCACACATCTCACCCTAGAAATGCTTCAACCCATCCATGGAATGCCCCTAAGGGCACCCCCTAAGGGCTAGCACTCACTTGGCTCTCTTTGTGACTCACATATTCTCTCTGGCTATTTTTCTCTAGTGTACCAAATATTATGGTGGCTATCACAATATATTTATAGGAATTCCAAAACCTAATCCTGATCAAAACCTAATTTACCCGGAGTCCTTGAAACGGAAGGAGTATAATAACAATTAGGAAACTTATCCCTAATTCCTGGTAGTCCACGTAAATAGGATTTGACAATTAAAAGGATACCAATTCCTTTTGTAAAGTCAACCACACTTTGAAGTCCTTTCCACGCAAGCCTTCCCCATCTCACTCATGTTCGGCCGAGGCCTTCACAAGGTTCGGTCGAACTCGATCCGCACCGTTCCAGTTTTGACTCCTCAATCCTCCGAAGTTTTGAACCTTTCATCTCGTTTTTGTCTCAATTCCCAACAATCTCCCACCTGAAGACACAAACCACCTTTGTGACAAACTCCATCAAACTCCCACCTGAGAATGATCCACCAAATATTTTACCAGTACATTCAACTTTTGCCAAAAGTCTCATCCTAGGCTCACCAAAACCCAAACAAACGAGTTGAAGCGAAGCGTAGGTTTTCAACACAACTGCCGAAAATTTCTCTTTCCCTGAGTCTTCACTTCCCAAAGTGATCCTCCATGCAATCATCTCTGCTCGTCTGTTCCTTCTTTCTATCCATAAACCCCTATGCGATCGCGTGCCTTCACAGTCTTGGTCTTTCTGGGTACCAAGGCAACCTATCTGCAACTGATTCTGGATAACGCTCATGTTGGTTAAGTTGTCACTCTTGCTGGCCAGCCTTCTCAACCAACTTTCTACCAACATACCGTTCCTGGCGAAATTTCTCCCACCATGGCGATCTCGGCCCCCGCCATCCTCGCATTGCAGGCAACAACCCATGCGAAACATGTTGTATGTGGTGTATAACATCATCTGCCTCACGAGCTACCAAGTTAGCTACCACGGCAATTCTCCACATCTCACAGACGAAGGCGACCACACAACCTTCCTCCTAGTTGCTCAATGGCCAATCAAGTATCTCTTCCATTTTTGAATTCTCCTTCATAACTAGCAACTTCTTCATACCCCATACGCTTACTGCACATATTATGTACCCTTCTGCACGCCCTCTGCATGAAATCTGCACTTGCATGAAATCTGCACGTGAGTTACACGCATGCTGCACGTATTATGCACATCTGCTGCACGTACCCCGTATGCCTAATGCCTGTGCCTACACATGATCTGCACACATATGCAATCAATCATCTATCAAAGTCTGGAAAACTTGAATCTTTCTCTCTTGCAACTTTCATAATCCAAATCCGTTGCTCAAATTCGCACCAACGAATTTCTCTCTTGATCAATCTTCGCCCATTATCACTGCACCCACAAATCCTTAATAACACGATCTGTCTAGATTTCTGCAAACCCTAGCAACAACCAGATTCTGCAACCCTGATCTTGGATCCATGTCCTTCTATGATTATGTTACCTGCAACCTTGATCTGAATACCTGCAGTCCCAAATTCATCTGAATTTATGAAACTTTGATCCTATTCTTGATCCTATTTGGTCTTAGTAATCATAAAATCAAAAGAATTTCTGCAGCCCCTAATTCTGATCCGCGTTCCTGCAGCCACATTCAATCAACTCGGATAACCCTGATCTTCCTAACCTGAAGCTCTGATACTAGTTGTTGGGGGATTATGGTAAACTCGTGCAGTTCTTGCCCATACAATTCTGATAATGGTGAGACACAACAACCATGCATACGAATAATATGAAAGTAATCAACAAGAAAATAACACAATATTTGTTAACCCAGTTCGTCAACAACAATGACTACATCTGGGGGCACTGTCACGTCGGATATTTCACTAATATCACAATCTGTGTCTGTTTATAATAAAGCCTACCGCTCTATATCGCAAGGAGATAACCTCTCCATGTAAACACTCCCATCACACATGTCACCCTAGACATGCTTCAACCCATCCATGGAATGCCCCTAAGGGCACCCCCAAGGGCTAGCACTCACTTGTCTCTCTTTGTGACTCACAGATTCTCTCTGACTATTATTCTCTAGTGTACCAAATATTATGGTGGCTATCACAATATATTTATAGGAATTCCAAAACTTAATCCTGATCAAAACTTAATTTATCCGGAGTCCTTGAGACGGAAGGAGTATAATAACAATTAGGAAACTTATCCCTAATTCTTGCACAAAATCTTGGGAAAAACCTGTTTTACACTAACTTAGTGTAAAACGTGTTTTAAGCCGGTGGCAAACTTGTAAATATTAGCTTGCGCAAAAAACCGGTGGCATTGATGTAAATAACTGGAACTCATGAAAACTCACCAGACACTTTTCGAAACTGTAGGAGGCATTTTTCAATATTACATCAGGCAAATTTTAACGCTAGAGCAGGCACATGTTTTGACATGCTTGCTTGTTTTTTTTTTTTTTTCAAGTGCCAAAAAAAGTGTTTTCTCTAAAGTAAAAAAGTGCCTGCTTGAGTTTTAAAACATGTTTTTTTTTCAAGTGCCAAAAAAAGTGTCTTCTCTTCTCTAAGGTAAAAAAAATGCATGCTTGAGTTTTAAAACATGCCTACTTTTTTTTTTTCAAGTGCCAAAAAAGTGTCTTCTCTAAGGTAAAAAAGTGCCTGTTTGAGAAAACATGCCTGCTGGGGTTTTTTTTTTTTTTTTTCAAGTGCCAAAAAAAGTGTCTTCTTTAAGGTAAAAAGTGCCTGCTGTGAAAGTCCCAAAAAAGTGCCTGCTGTAAAATTATTGAAAAATGCCTCCTACAGTATCGGAAAGTGCCTGCCCAAGAACCCTTCTATGTGGAAAACACTTTTTACACTAAGGCTAGTGTAAAACGCGTTCTTCACAAGAACGACTCTAATTCTTGGTAGTCCACGTAAATAGGATCTGACAATTAAAAGGATACCAATTCATTTTGTAAAGTCAACCACACTTTGAAGTCCTTTCCACACAAGCCTTCCCCATCTCACTCATGTTCGGCCAAGGCCTTCACAAGGTTCGGCCGAACTCGTTCCGCACCGTTCCGGTTTTGACTCCTCACTCCTCCGCGGTTTTAAACCTTTCATCTCATTTTTGTCTCCATTCCCAACACACATGTCTATTAAATGAACAAAATTGTTATTTTTTCAAGGTGCCATGTGTAACTCATGTGAGGTTTTCTTTTGTTATTAACCTTATTCATTTTGTAGTTTGAAAATATAAACTAAACTAATATTTAGCATAAATATTATATTATTTTGCACTTATAATTTACGCATTTCTTACAAATTCATTTATTTTTCTAAGCAGAATGCAAAAATTTATTTTAATAATAAAAAGAACTAAAATAAAAGAGAATTTACGATTTAGTTTGTTATATTATTTTGGAAGTAAATTGTAACGACTTGAGCCCGCAGGCCCAGCCCGCTACATAACATTCACACACTGGCCCACTGAGCACAAACAACTAAGTCCACTCGGCTTACCACAGACCCGCCCAAAAGTTCATAGATGTTATTGGTGCTCAATGGTAGTATCGTAGAGGCTTATATATCACAATCAAAACCCATATCTTTCCGATGTGGGATGGGGGATTTCACAATCTCCCCCACTCAAATCTTTGTCGTCCCTAGCAAGACCCAACAATACCCAGATCGTCCCCCGGGCGAGCTCGTAAGCCTTACGGCAGAGGGTCCGCTCTGATACCATTTTATAACGACCCGAGCCCGCAGGTCCGGCCCACTACATAAGCAAAACACACTGGCCCACTGAGCACAAACAACTGGGTCCATTTAGCTTACCACAAGCCCATCCAAAAGTTCATGGATATTATTGGTGCTCAATTGTAGTATACTATATCACAATTAAAGCCCATATTTTTCTGATGTGGGATGGAGGATTCACATAAATTAATAAATAATATAATCAAACCAAAAAATTCAATAAATTAATTCATGATATAATTAAGCCAGGAAAGAGAGAGAAGACTTACAACTTTAAAACTGAATACTTTATCTTAATTAGAAAGGGTATTTATGCCAAAAAATAATAATATACTATGTGATAATCTTATTAAAAATGTAGTTGAATGACTATTTTATCTATTTAAAAGACATGTGCTAGTCACATGGTTGTCATTTGGTTAGAATTTTAACTGGGCGTTAGTTTTGTAGCCACATTGCAAAAAAATATAAATGTTGGGATACAAAATTACGAAATTGAACTGTTGGGAGCAACATTGCAAACCTATGTAAATATCAGGAACTAAATTGCAATTTAGCATTTTGTTCAAAAAAACATTAGTTGGAATTGGGTGATTAAAGGGCAATTTGCAATTTGGTTCCTGACATTTACAAAATTTTGCAATGTTGCTCCCCAACAGTTTTTTTTTTTTGCCAATCGGTTCCCAACATTTACATTTTTTTGCAATGTGGCTATTAAAATAACTGGACATTAGTTTTCTAACAGATTTTATGTCATGTGACTAGCACATGACGTTTTAAGATATTCTTAAAGCTACACATATCCGATTAATATGATTTTTTTTAAAAAAAATTTGAAGCTAATATTTAAATCTACAACATATATTTTTTTGGAAATTTATTGGGTAGTTGGATTATTTTTACATTTAATCTTAATTTTAAATATTAAAAAAATAGAAAACACGTAAAATGTAATCTAAAAAAGATATTAGCCCAAATATGTTCCATATGAAGTAAATTCTATATATAGATTATCAGTTCGTAAAAATGTTTGATAGAAAAAAAGGGAGAAGAAGAGGACGATGAATCGAGGGAAGAGTATATGTGGAATGGGTGATGCGGGAAAGTGGCAGAGGGGGGTGGAGAAAAATAAACTTTAGGAAAGATACATATAGAAATTAATTCATATGAAACATACTTGGGCTAATATCTTTTTTAGATTATATTTCACGTGTTTTTTATTTTTTTAATATTTAAAATTAAGATTAAATGTAAAAATAATTTAGGTACCCAACAAATTTTCAAAAAAAAAATTATGTTATATATTTAAATATTAGTTTTAATATAAAAAAAGAATCATATCAATCGGACATGTGTAGCTTTACGAATATTTTAAAACGTCATGTGCTAGTCACATGACATAAAATCTGTTAGAAAACTAACGCCCATTTACTTTTATAGCCACATTGCAAAAAAATGTAAATGTTGGGAACCAATTGGAGAAAAAAAACTGTTGGGAGCAACATTGCAAAAGTTTGTAAATGTTAGGAACTAAATTGCAAATTGCCCGGTGATTAATTTTTTTTAAAATAAATAAGAGTAGTTAAAATCGAAGATTGACAATTGTGAACATGGTTTAGAGATTGTATTACAACTATTGATGGGTTCTTACAATAATATTTTCTCCAAATGATAGCTTCATATTAATTTTATGGTGAAATCAATAAATTTTGATCAAAATTATACAAAAATTTGGTATCCTCATAAAGTGTTTTTTTTTTTTTTTTTTTTTTTTTTTTAAGATTAGTAATAAAGTTTAAATTTCTGTTACTATATACGTATTGTTTTTCATAAAATTATACACGATAGTATAGACATAAGTATGACACAAAATGATGGTGTGAAAACAAAAATGATTTTTACGTACTCTTTCCGTCTCAAAATACATGTAGTTTAAAAGTTTGAAATTTGTCTCAAAATATTTGTAGTTTTGCTTTTATTTAGATATCTTTGACATTGTTTGTCAAATACTCGGCCTTATTTATGATGATAATTGTTATTGTAAAAACATTTAATTATCTTGATACTTGAAATATTTCAAGGGTAATTTAGTCCATTAAACATGTATTGATTGCTTTTTATAATTTATGTAAAATTTTTAAAATAAACTACAAGTATTTTGGGACAGAAAGAGTCTTCACACTATACTGGCGGATCAATACCTCCACTTACTTAATGGGGAAAATAGAATATTGATGGGACAAGAGATGAACTGAGATGAAATAAAGTGAAAAAGGCCAAAAGTGTGATTCCTCTTCGTAATAGGCGTGGGAAAAATAGACCGATATTGGGCCCTGTCTCTTTAATGGAAACAAGCCACCCAAAATATGGATTTTCCTTTTTGTACTTGTATAACTTTTTTGCTCTTTTGCACATTCTATCAAATTATGGACCGGATTAGGATCAATGCCATTTAAGCGAGCTCATCATCTGTACGGCTAAGATGATTTTAATTTTTTGTGGGTCCTACCAAGCTCGGATACATCTCATCCATCGAACACAAAATCCAATGAGGTGGCTCTAATCGGGGCCATTGGGTGGAGCAGGTGGAGCTAACCGCTCGGTGTAACGGTTCGAAATCCATCAAATTATCCGCTCTTTTAATTACTGTAGTTTACAATTGGAAATGTTTATTGTTGATTTCATAATGAAAATTTATTAATATTTGAATATGATCACTTCATAAATGTTCGTTTCACTTGCATTAAAAGTTTGCATAATTTTAACTTTAATTTTATTAATAAAAATTTAATATATTTCCTATTTGTATAAAAAATTACGTAAATTAATAGTAATATCTAAAATTTTAAAATGAAATAAAATTTGGACACTGCAATCAATTACTTCCTCTGCCCGTCTTGAAATAGCTTCTCTTATTCAATTTGCTTGAAATATCAATAAATCTTGTATATAAATTAATTGTTATCATAAAAATAACATTTATTTACAAAAATGTCATCGTTTATTTTAAAACATGTGTCAATTTTTTTTCTTTCAAATATGTCGTTGCACAACTTAAAATCATGTTTTTCCTTATATTATACTCCCTCTGTCCCTAAATGAGTGTCCAAATTTCATTTTAAGGGACACTGAAAATCTCAACTTTTTGAACAATTTGGTAACAACGATTCATATATAATCTTGTAATGTCCTTTCCAAACCTTTAGTTTTGCACGTATAAAGAAACCGGTGAAAAAATTTCGAAAAAAAACGTTTAGGGAGAAAGTTATGTTAAAAAAAGACACTCATTTAGGGACAAAGATTTCTTAAAAATGGACACTCATTTAGGGACAGAGGGAGTAAAAAACATGTTTTTTCTCAAACTTTCACTTGACTTAATAATCAAAACTTTTTTTATCTGATGATGGTATATGAAATTGATTTTAAAAATTACGTGGTATATATATTAGTGCCTTTGTCTTTATATATGAACACATTCTTAAGCGGAAGTAGGCATTCTGCGAAGTGCGAACCATGTGGTGCCAATTTGCCAGGTATAAAGTAGGCAGATAATATGCTGCTGATATTAAAAAAAATAGACAAATTCTCAGATAAGACCGTCTCACCATGTGAGACGGACCCTCCATTGAGCAAACCCGTCCGCCAATTAAGCCGACCCGCCTTTGTACAACCCGATTGCCTTTTTCAATTTTTTTCGTTTTTTTTCTTTCATTAAACGTCTGTAATTTTCTTACTCTCTCTAACCTCTCTCTCTAACCTCTCTCTACATCGGTGCAATTTCTCTATTCCGACGCTCGTCGCCGGTGATTTTGACATCGTTCGTCTCGTCGTTCGTGTCGGAACTACAAATGGCGGCAGGTACTGCTTCGGCCGAAGTTTTAGTTTAAAAAAAATATGTGAATGAAGTTTTAGCTTTAGTTGTTGATATTTGTTTTCTGATTTATGTTTGAAATTCATGTTGTAACACCCCAACTCTTCACTACAATTAAATAATAACTTAATACGAATAAATCCCAAAATCAGAATGCCCAACGGCTACAAATAACCACAATTCAAACTTTAACCAACGTTCAAATCCACAACGGCTAGTACAAACCACTAGCTCAAACGGTAACTAACGGAAAGTAAAGTTTATAACTTAACCGTAACGGAAACATAACAACTAATTAACTTTATTAAAAGATAACTCCTAAGCCGCCAAACCTTGCGACTCTTGATCTGCTTATTTATAACCTGGAGAGAGAAAAAAAGATGAAAGGAATGAGCGAACAATGCCCAGTAAGTTCATACGGTATCCCCTCGGGTACTAAGAGGAGATGACCGAAACGAACGGTAACAATGAATTACAATGAACAGATATAACTCAAGGATCAAACTAACACTCAGTTTGAAAAGAAACATTTACTTGATGAAAAACAATTCATTACTTGAAAACACGTGGCTTCAGAGGCAGTTTCCAAAACACAACGTTTTACTCACACTTTACTTTTCTTTACTTTACTTTACTTCATTTAGGGATTAAGCACGTGCTGTACCCAGGGCTCGGGTTTCTACTGACCGCACCCAAAATCGGTATATCATGATAACCTACGTTACTTCATCAAGCAACGCAAAGGGGTCCACATGTTCAACTTAGAACTATGGATAACTGTAAGGGGTCCACTTATCCGTTTCGGGATTATGGATAACTGTAGTCACTTTACTTATTATAAAACTTCACTTTAAAGAGCTTTTACAAAACAAAGCTTAACTTTACAAACTTTACTTGATCACTTTTTAAAAGATACTCATCTCACTTGGACACCAAGGTTACAAAATCAATCATACACATGATACCCCTATTGAACAATAACAATATCAATAGGGTGGATAACAAAAGACGGAACAATTCGCAGAACGGAATAGTTATTAAAAGACTATCTAGCCACACAGATAGTTTACTTTATAAAACAAAGATTGGGAATCCTAACAAAGGATTAAGAATCAATACACAACTAAGAGCGTAATCCCTTACCTTAGCTTCGTGTTCTACTAGCTTGCTTTACTCCGCTTGGACGATCTACAATATGAAATAGTCTAGCCTTAGACATGAGAAAAATACTATTTTACTTCCGTCCCAATTTACTTCTTTTTACTCGATTAATTCCATGGTTTAGTCATCTATCACCCTTTCCTAGTTAACCAATAACTTTAAGAATGACTACAACACCCCTAGGTTTTTTTTTATTAGTCAATCCCCAACTCTCAATTTCACTACACAAATTACACACACTGATTTCACACTTTCTGCACACACTTACTGAGTACACCTACTGACCGACACACCCACCACTCTGATTCACACACACTCTGGTACACCCACCACTCTGAACACACCCACAACTTCAGACACCCACACTTCAGACACACACTTCAGACACACACACACCCACCATCAACCCACACACACACACCCACCATCTATTGCACTTACACGCACACACAAACACATTACAGTACACACACATCACGCACACACCCACATCAGCGACACCCACGCCGCACACACACACACACCACCGCACACCCAGACGCCCCCAACACACACACACGCAGCACACACACTTCCACAGTCCATCTTCTTCCTCCTTAATTGTATGCTACTAAACCCTAGTTGACCAATTGCTATCGTAAGGTTTCTTGATACACAAATTGAATTATAAAGATGAAGAGAAAGGTTTGAGGGGTTCTAGAATTACCTTTGCGAACACGATCGCCTTCTCTCTTTCTCTCCTTCACCGTTCACTCCTCTCTCCCGATGGGCTTCACCGGCCGCTGCTCTCTCTCTCTCAACTCTCTCTCCCGATTTTTCTTTCTTTGCGGTAACTAAGAATAGCCTTAGGGTTTAAGAGGGAGTATTTATATTAATGGGGCTTCCCAAATCCCTAATTTAAATTGGACTCCTAATCCTTCTTAGTTAATGAATTGGGCCTTCTACTTTAGACCCAATAACTAAACTAAACTAATTATTAAAGTTTGGCCCATTAATAATTAAGAGTTTAAAATAAATAAATAAAAGGTAAGTTCGGGTTATTACACATGTTTTGTTACTTATTTTTGTCGGATTGTTGCATATTAGTCAATACATTTGTGTTTTTTCCGATTTTGTTTGTTGTTCATGAAACCCTAGCTTTTTGTTTTTGATTTTTTCATTTTGTGAGCTATATTATGTTCGACTGGTGCATATTAATTGATACATTTTGCATTTTGTATGTTTGTTATTTATAAACCTTCTCTCGTTTGATTTGGGCATGTTGTTAGAGATTTATGCTAACATTGTAACACTTTAATGAGTTAATTTATTTATTGGTTTTTTGTTTTATTTTCAGATAAAGCAATTGAAAATGAGCAAATCCATGAAACTAATGTTGAATTCACTGTTGATCAAATTTTTGAATCTATTTGTCAAATAAGTAAATTCCAGCCGAGGGTGACGAGGCAGAGTGCTGCGAAGGGTAAAAGTGTTTATGTTACTTTTATGTGTTTTTAGTGAATGTTACTGTAATGTTTTTGTTAAATGATTAGATTTGTTACTTTTATGTGTTACTCTGTTCGATGACTGTTACTTTTATGTATTTCAATTGTTACTTTGAAACATTTTTTTGTTGTTTGTGTTACTTTTATGTGTTTTTAGTGAAGGTTACTGTTATGTTTTTGTTAAATGAATTCGATATGTTTCTTTTATGTGTTTCAATTGTTACTTTGAAACATTTTTTTGTTGTTTGTGTTACTTTTATGTGTTTTTTAGTGAATGTTACTGTAATGTTATTTGTTAAATGAATTAGATCTGTTACTTTTATGGTTTCAATTGTAACTGTTATGTGTTTGTAGTGTTACTCCCAGTTTATATGGTGACATATTTTCAATGATTTTTCTCAGATTCTACAGTAGCTAGGATGGAAGATAAGGTTGAGGAAATTAATTCAGCTGTGATTGAATCAATAGAAGTTACTCCTGATGTTGAGTCAAGAGAAGTGCAGGAAGTTTGTAATGTGGGGTCAAGTGAAGTGCAAGAAGTTCGTGATGTTGAATCAAAAGAACTTCCAGAAACTCCTGAATTAAACAAACGTGTAAAGAAAAGAAAACTAGACTTTGCCACAACGCCTGTAAGGCAATCACCTAGGATTCAGGAATTAGTAAATAAATGCAATACAGAAGAAGGTGTTTCTGTGAAGAAGAAATCTGGTCGTATTAAAAAAGTGTGTAAGAAGAAAAAATTTAATCCAGCTCTTAAAGAATTAAAAGATTCAGAGGATAAATTGTTGGCTATGAAGGTAGATTGCGATTTAGTATCTGATCATCATAGGGCATCACAAGCAAGTGGTTTGAAAGAAACTACTGTTACCTGTCACGACCCGAAAACTAGGCTCTATTTTATTAGTAATAAATAATTATTATTTAATTATTTGCTCATTTATTCATTTAAATTATTATTTAATTAATGAATTATGTGTGCTTTGTATGTGTTATAATAATTTATGCCTAGCATTTTATTTGGGTTAGTGTAGTATTGTTGGGTCTTAATGGTTAGTAGGGAGTGTAAGTATTGTGTTAGTGTGTAGGGGAGGGGGTCTATGTGTAAATTCGCTAATCATCCTACTTACTCCCTCTTTTCCCCTCACCTCCCTCTCTTTCTCCCTCACCTCACTCCCATTCCCAGCCATCTCTCTCTCTCTATTGTAAAAGGTAAACATTTCTCTCTTCCTTCTCTCTTCATTTTAGCTATCTTCCTCTCATCTTCTCTCATTTCTCTCTATACGAAATGTGTTTAGATCGTCGATAGGATCGCGTAGAATCAAGAATATTCGAATTCCGTCAACTTTCATTATTTTCAAGTAAGTTGCTTTTCCCCCATTTTTATGCTAAAATGTTCATATCATGTTTATATAATGCTTGAGTTGTTATATTTGAAGTTTGGTTGAGTTTCGAATTTATTTGGAATTTATTTGAGTTTTGGTCAAAAATGGTGATTTTATGAATGTTGGGTTTGAATCTTGATTTTGGTTGTTAAATGTTGTTATATGAGTTCTTTTGACCTATAAGTTGTTTTAGTTCATTAATATGCTAGTTAAGAGTGTTGGATTTTGGTTTAGTTTTGGTTTGGGTAAAAAATGGGAGAACCCAGTTCATCCCTCCCGATTTCCGGCAGACCAGAAGGTTGGGCGACCGCCCAAAAATGTCTGGGCGACCGCACATCTATCTGAAAGGTTTTGTTCTTGTTTGATGGCTTTTTGGGCGACCGCACAGTTGGGTGTGGGCGGCCGCACAGAACCTCTGAAAGTTTTCATTTGTTAATTTGTGTGATTGAAGAATGCGTTTTGGTCTAAGTCTTGGGTGTCCTTCTAGTCGACCTTAGTGATCATTGTAGTACACTCTAGTGATAGAATTGGGTCTTTTGTGATCAAGTTTGTGTTTGAAATTAATTAAGTGTTAATTGGGATTTGGAACATCTTATTCAGGTATTGTTGGCTTGACTTATCTTTGTGATGATCATTTGGTATATGTTTGGGCATCTTATGATGTGTTCGTGAGTGTTCCAATCGAATTGATTTTCGAGTAAGACTTGGTCTAGGTTTTAGGCGATGTCCTATAGTACCTAGAGGGTTGTTACTGAACACCAAAGTGTAGGGTTTAGTCCGGTCGTGATCATGTTCTAATAAGTGTAACCTTTTGGATTCGTTTGGGGTGTTTAGAATTGGTTCGTTATGAACGAAGGTAAAGCGTGATTGGCAATTAGGTACCCATGGTTCGATTAACCTTAAGGTGTATTCATTCTGATTTCCTACTTTGGAATTCCAGGTGTAAGAGATGGTTGAGTTCATGGTCCTAGTATATCTTTATGAGTAAATGTTTAGGGTCATTTTGGTAATAGTCATTGTGCTATTTGTGAGCGACCGTTTGGGTTGTGCTCTTTATGAGTAACTTGTGGGTATCATATTTAGGATGTATTTGGTACGTGCCTTATCTTGGAATCATTATGTTTTAATGGTCAATGTTGTTGGACTCTTTTATGAGAAACTCCTTGTGCTATTTTTGTTGAACTCTTCTTGAGTAATCGTTTGCATCTTTTATGGTGATTAATTGGTATGGTTCCCTACTTTGGAACCTTAAATTGTTTATTTAAGCTAGTATTTATTACTTAGCATTTATTTGGAAGCCCAGCTGGCATATTTGTTGCATCGGGCGATGGGAGAGATTATAATGGCAAAGCCAAGTCCATTATAATGTTGACCATTGTTTTGCCCCCTTCTATACCCCCTTTTCCAGATTGGACTTGGAAGGGATAAGTTAGCTTCCTTTGTGAATGTATCTAACTACCGAGCATGACTTTGTGGCATGGCTCTTGTCCTTTGTGACACTCTCATTGTTATTGGTTCCGGTACCGGGGATTTCTCTTCGGCTTTCATGCTATTATGAAGATGTTGATGGTTGATTATTGAAGCTGCGCAGCGACCTTTATTTGGCTCTTCAGTTGGGTGAAACCTTGGCTATGTATCCACTTATGAGTGTTTATTTCAGCTTTATGTGTTGCATGATGAGCTGGTCGTTATTTCCAACCGGTATGGGACGGTTGGCGATAGGGAGCCTCTCATTTGTTGTTATATGTTTATTTATATGATTGATTATTGGATGTTACCGTTCGTCAGCATGTCACTTATTATTCCGCTGCTATCTGTCTTATGTTAATTGCTACTGGTCATTGCATATTAGCATGTCATGTAGTTGCATTAGTAACTTACTGAGATTTTATCTCACCCCGTTTATTTCCATCTTTGTTTTTCCTTACCCCCCCCAGGAGGAAAAGGATTAGGATTCGCGGTTCAAGGAAGACGTCGAGAGGATTGAGATTTTGGGGCAGGTTGTTATGGATCGGTTTACATTATTTAAATGTATAACCTTTTGGGGATAGTTTTACCATTATTGACGTCATTAAGAATTGTATATTTTATTCTTTTGGGTGTAAGCTGTGGAGCTTATGTTGGATGTACATTGTTGATTTAATCTTGGATTTGTAAAACCTTGTGTTATCATCTTTTGGTTCAAAATGGAATTTTTAACTTCGGTATTTCATAGTTTTGGTTTTTAGTCGACGTCCAGCTCGCGGTCTCGGGCCCGCGGGGTTCGGGGTCGCGACAGTTGGTATCAGAGCTATGGTTTAGCTCTAAGTATCGGTATAGGTGGTTAGAACGACCTAGGAGGGTAGTTGTGTTCGAAGTGAGTAACGGTTGATGTTTTATACAGGTAATTGTTCTCAATGGCTAGAAGAAGGACAGGTGAAGGTTTTAGCGGGGCTCAGAATCAGAATGATCTTCGGGAAGAAAACCGTGCAATGTTTCAAGGGAGGTTTGAAGCGTCCGTGAAATCAATTCATGACCAAGGGCCGAGAGAAGAACATGTAGCACCTCCGCGATATAGGTTGGAGCAGTTCTTAAAGTTGAAACCAAGTGAGTACGACGGTGAGCCGGATGTGAAGAAAGCCGAGCTATGGATAGAATCGATAGAGAAAATCTACGATGTCTTTGGTTGCACTGATGAGGATAGGGTTCTGTTTGCAGCTTATAAGCTCGTGGGGGCTGCGGAACATTGGTGGAAGGCACTGAAGACCAGTTGGGATGCGACTCTTGTACCATATCCTTGGGAGTGGTTCGTGAGGAAATTCAAGGATCATTTTATCTCTCTAGTGGATCAAAACCGGAAAGAGATCGAGTTCCTCAGCTTGGAGCAAGGCATGATGTCAGTAGCACAGTACTCAGCTAAGTTCGCAGAATTAGCCAGGTGTTGTGACTACCTTGTGCGGACCGAGGAGCAGAAAGCGATGAGATTGATCAGGGGTTTGAAGACAGCTATTAGGACTCAACTTTTAGCCCAAAGAATTCAACTTTTTCAGGATGCAGTGGATCGAGCCTACTTGATTGAGCAGGATATTGGGGAACACAAAAGGAAGACTGAGATGGTTAACCCGGGTAAGCAAGGAGCGCAGAGTGAGTCACAACAGCAACATTCGGATAACAGAGGTAATTCTGGAGTTCAAACTCGATTCAGAGGGCAACTTCAAGGGCAACCAACAGTAGGAAATCAAGGTTCTAATAAGGGGACACGAAATGGGAAAGTCTGCAGCTACTGTCAGAGGAAAGGACACTCAGAAGACAAGTGTTGGAAGAAGCAAGGAAAATGTGTGAAGTGTGGTCAGTTGGGACACTTCGTTAAAAATTGTCTGAGGTTTAGAGTTCAGTCATCGGGGACAGGAACTGGAATACCACAGGGTCAGAAGAGGGATGCTTCGGGGAAGCCCAAGGTTTCGGGTAGAGTATTTGCAATCAATCAGCACTCACCAGGTAACAGATAATTTCAGGAGGTATTATTTTGCGTCGTGAGAGCGTGCGCGTGCATTTTAGGATCATCGCATTTATGTGTTTCTGTGCATTTAGTTGCATTTATTTCTTCTGAGTCTTTGACTTATGTGTTGTAGGTGTCTACTCCTATGGAGGAGTTAAGGGTATCTGATGAAGTCTTATGTGCTTATGATGTGCTTAATTATGGTTATGTCTTACCTGCTAAATTTGTCATATCGCTATTACAAGATTTTGACGTTACTATTGCTTTAGTCTATTGTTGTAGGGGGATTGTTATATTCTCCATTCCTAATTTTTTAAAACTGTTTGGGACCGTTCATTTGGGTAGAGTTATACCTATCGTTTCTTAATTGAAATCCGAGTATTTAGTTTCGGTCAATTTGTTGGGTGTATTTATCATTCGTAAGATTTTCGTTTTCTCCCGAATAGTACCTAGTGTTTGAGGAGAAGCTTGGGTTAAATTGGGTCGTTGTGGTACAAGGTTGTAATGCTAATATTTAGATCAATATCCATATTGTATCGGTTGGGTTATAGGAGTTGAGGATTCAATGAGGATCTATTGAGGAAAATTTTGGTCACTTTGAGTACATCTCCGCGAATGCATCGGAATGGATTAGTATGGAGAGGTGTACGATTTGTTATGGATGATGGGTTTGTTGTAGGAGTTATGATCATTAACGGTGGTAAGCGTGTTAAGTTAGAAAGGACTAAGTACATTTTGGGAGAGTAATAATTTCTCGATCTATGTTAAAGGCATTTTGAAATTTTGGTTAGATAGTGGTTCTATGGTTCTAAATCCCTTCTTGGTGGAGTTTCCCGAATTGGATCAAGAGTATGTGAAGGAAGTGGAGTATCAATACTTGGGCATATTAAAGAATACTATGATTTGGTATTGGGTCAGTTGGAACGTTGCTAGCTAATTGGTTTAATATGATGGTAGTACTATTGAGCCTAAGTATCATTAGGTTAATAAATGTATGCGTGAAAGACTAACTTGGGTTAACTATTGAGGATTTGAGATTTGTTGATTTCCTTGGGTATATAAGCACAGATTATTAACTAAAAAGGGAGTTAGAGGAAATCCCTTGAAGATAAAATTTAAATCATTTTCGGACTATTGAGTATTCGTAATTATTTTAGGCTTTCAAGGATTGGAGTGTTATGACGATGATATTGTAGCGTAGATTTAAGTGAACATTTTGTATTAAAATTTTGGGTTTATATTACACCTCTAGTTTAAGGTGCTACCTAGAGCGAGAGCACTATAATGGGAACCCTTAGAGATATAGCCTTTGGTGAATATTATGGGGATGGAAAAAAAAATTCTTTAGCCTTTCATATTTTAAAAGCTAATTAAGCTCGAGATGGTAATGTTTTGAAATTCTGGGGAATAATACTAAGTATGCGATTTACAAATGGAAGTACCTTTGCGGTGTAGTTAAGGCTATGAATAAGGCGAGTTTGAGATATCTCGAGAATTATGTATAGAAATAATTTGGATTCTTCGATTTTGAGTACGGATTTTGATTAGTAATAAAGATAATGATGGAACGATTCGGTTCATGAGGTAGTGTTATCGTAAGCATCATTTAAGGTTACCTTGTAGTGGGTTAGATTGGACAATTGAGGAATTTGAGAAATGGCGGAACTATCGTATCCGTACCTATTTAGTCTTTCGGGTAAGTCTCGTTAAAATTCGGGTCGAATTTTCTTTAAGGGGGAGTGAATGTCACGACCCGAAAACTAGGCTCTATTTTATTAGTAATAAATAATTATTATTTAATTATTTGCTCATTTATTCATTTAAATTATTATTTAATTAATGAATTATGTGTGCTTTGTATGTGTTATAATAATTTATGCCTAGCATTTTATTTGGGTTAGTGTAGTATTGTTGGGTCTTAATGGTTAGTAGGGAGTGTAAGTATTGTGTTAGTGTGTAGGGGAGGGGGTCTATGTGTAAATTCGCTAATCATCCTACTTACTCCCTCTTTTCCCCTCACCTCCCTCTCTTTCTCCCTCACCTCACTCCCATTCCCAGCCATCTCTTTCTCTCTATTGTAAAAGGTAAACATTTCTCTCTTCCTTCTCTCTTCATTTTAGCTATCTTCCTCTCATCTTCTCTCATTTCTCTCTATACGAAATGTGTTTAGATCGTCGATAGGATCGCGTAGAATCAAGAATATTCGAATTCCGTCAACTTTCATTATTTTCAAGTAAGTTGCTTTTCCCCCATTTTTATGCTAAAATTTTCATATCATGTTTATATAATGCTTGAGTTGTTATATTTGAAGTTTGGTTGAGTTTCGAATTTATTTGGAATTTATTTGAGTTTTGGTCAAAAATGGTGATTTTATGAATGTTGGGTTTGAATCTTGATTTTGGTTGTTAAATATTGTTATATGAGTTCTTTTGACCTATAAGTTGTTTTAGTTCATTAATATGCTAGTTAAGATTGTTGGATTTTGGTTTAGTTTTGGTTTGGGTTAAAAATGGGAGAACCCAGTTCATCCCTCCCGATTTCCGGCAGACCAGAAGGTTGGGCGACCGCCCAAAAAATGTCTGGGCGACCGCACATCTATCTGAAAGGTTTTGTTCTTGTTTGATGGCTTTTTGGGCGACCGCACAGTTGGGTGTGGGCGGCCGCACAGAACCTCTGAAAGTTTTCATTTGTTAATTTGTGTGATTGAAGAATGCGTTTTGGTCTAAGTCTTGGGTGTCCTTCTAGTCGACCTTAGTGATCATTGTAGTACACTCTAGTGATAGAATTGGGTCCTTTGTGATCAAGTTTGTGTTTGAAATTAATTAAGTGTTAATTGGGATTTGGAACATCTTATTGAGGTATTGTTGGTTTGACTTGTCTTTGTGATGATCATTTGGTATATGTTTGGGCATCTTATGATGTGTTCGTGATTGTTCCAATCGAATTGATTGTCGAGTAAGACTTGGTCTAGGTTTTAGGCGATGTCCTATAGTACCTAGAGGGTTGTTACTGAACACCAAAGTGTAGGGTTTAGTCCGGTCGTGTTCATGTTCTAATAAGTGTAACCTTTTGGATTCGTTTGGGGTGTTTAGAATTGGTTCGTTATGAACGAAGGTAAAGCGTGATTGGCAATTGGGTACCTACGGTTCGATTAACCTTAAGGTGTATTAATTCTGATTTCCTACTTTGGAATTCCAGGTGTAAGAGATGGTTGAGTTCATGGTCCTAGTATATCTTTATGAGTAAATGTTTAGGGTCATTTTGGTAATAGTCATTGTGCTATTTGTGAGCGACCATTTGGGTTGTGCTCTTTATGAGTAACTTGTGGGTATCATATTTAGGATGTATTTGGTACGTGCCTTATCTTGGAATCATTATGTTTTAATGGTCAATGTTGTTGGACTCTTTTATGAGAAACTCCTTGTGCTATTGTTGTTGAACTCTTCTTGAGTAATCGTTTGCATCTTTTATGGTGATTAATTGGTATGGTTCCCTACTTTGGAACCTTAAATTGTTTATTTAAGCTAATATTTATTACTTAGCATTTATTTGGAAGCCCAGCTGGCATATTTGTTGCATCGGGCGATGGGAGAGATTATAATGGCAAAGCCAAGTCCATTATAATGTTGACCATTGTTTTGCCCCCTTCTATACCCCCTTTTCCAGATTGGACTTGGAAGGGATAAGTTAGCTTCCTTTGTGAATGTATCTAACTACCGAGCATGACTTTGTGGCATGGCTCTTGTCCTTTGTGACACTCTCATTGTTATTGGTTCCGGTACCGGGGATTTCTCTTCGGCTTTCATGCTATTATGAAGATGTTGATGGTTGATTATTGAAGCTGCGCAGCGACCTTTATTTGGCTCTTCAGTTGGGTGAAACCTTGGCTATGTATCCACTTATGAGTGTTTATTTCAGCTTTATGTGTTGCATGATGAGCTGGTCGTTATTTCCAACCGGTATGGGACGGTTGGCGATAGGGAGCCTCTCATTTGTTGTTATATGTTTATTTATATGATTGATTATTGGATGTTACCGTTCGTCAGCATGTCACTTATTATTCCGCTGCTATCTGTCTTATGTTAATTGCTACTGGTCATTGCATATTAGCATGTCATGTAGTTGCATTAGTAACTTACTGAGATTTTATCTCACCCCGTTTATTTCCATCTTTGTTTTTCCTTAACCCCCCCCAGGAGGAAAAGGATTAGGATTCGCGGTTGAAGGAGGACGTCGAGAGGATTGAGATTTTGGGGCAGGTTGTTATGGATCGGTTTACATTATTTAAATGTATAACATTTTGAGGATAGTTTTACCATTATTGACGTCATTAAGAATTGTATATTTTATTCTTTTGGGTGTAAGCTGTGGAGCTTATGTTGGATGTACATTGTTGATTTAATCTTGGATTTGTAAAACCTTGTGTTATCATCTTTTGGTTCAAAATGAAATTTTTAACTTCGGTATTTCATAGTTTTGGTTTTTAGTCGACGTCCAGCTCGCGGTCTCGAGCCCGCGGGGTTCGGGGTCGCGACATTACCGCTAGTGAAAACAATCCTTTGATTGTTCGCATTAAACCTAGGGTTGTTGTGGAGAGTGGTGAGAAGGATAAAAATGATTCAGGAGTTAGATGTGGCGATGCTGCTGTTGAAAAGCAGAATGATGTAACAAAAATTATTATTAAGAAGACGAAGAAGATTGGAGGAGATTGTGTTGTTGAGGGGAAGAATAATGCTTCAAAAGGGATTGTTGTTAGAAAAGTTGTTGCTGAGGAAGTTTTAAAGAAGAAGGTTGTGAAAAGAAAGGTTGTTATTTGTGATGACGAAGTTGATGATGTGAAGAAGGTGAAAATTGAAAATGATGAAGGAAATGCTGATGGGAGGTAAAAAAAATTTGTTAAGCATTTTATGTTTTTTTTTTTTTTTTTTTTTTTTTATGTTTACAAATGTGTTACTCATGTTACTCTTTGATGATTGTTACTTTTATTTTCAAGAAGTGTTACCATTATATAGTGTTAATGTTACTTTATTTTTTGATATGAACTGTTACTCTGTGGTTTTAGTATTTTTTGTGTCATTTGTTATTTAGTTCAAGTGTTACTCTGTTGTGGTTTAACTGTCTAGATTTGTTACTTTTTAAGTAGAATTAGTGGTTTAACTGTCTAGATTTATATATATATATATATTTTTTTATGTTTACAAATGTGTTACTCATGTTACTGTTTGATGATTGTTACTTTTATTTTCAAGAAGTGTTACCATTATATAGTGTTAGTGTTACTTTATTTTTGATATGAACTGTTACTCTGTGGTTTTAGTATTTGTTGTGTCAGTTGTTATTTAGTTCAAGTGTTACTCTGTTGTGGTTTAACTGTCTAGATTTGTTACTTTTTAAGTAGAATTAGTGTTATTATTGAGTTATATTTTGTTACATATATTCATTGAAAATGTTACTTTTATGTATATATGATTTATATATATATATATATATATATTTTTTTTTTTCAGATTATGGATTACTAAAAGTCGAGCAATGGGGCTTTCTGAGTTAGTTCATGGTTTCAATGATGTTCAGAAAAACGACATTAGGAGTATAGGGTTTGGTGGCTTTTTGCATTTGAATATTAAACAAACTTTAACTCAATTTCTACGTTGGTTTATTGAGAATTTTAATGCTTTAAGTCGTTTGTTAACACTAGGTAGTACCAAAAAAGTAGTAATCACAAGCGATGATTTTTACAATGTGTTTGAGTTTCCAAAGAGCGGTACTGAAGTTGAAATTGAGAAGGGTGGTAGTGGACATTTGTTTGATCATTTTAAGACCATTTATGGTATTGATAGTAATAGCTCGGTTTCTAGTTTGAAGACCTTTGTTGGAAAACAATTTTAAGGATGGTGGGGCTGATTTCAAAAGGCTTTTTGTTTTGTACTGTCTTTCTTCGTTCTTAGTTCCGAGGGCTAACTATCTTGTTGAGATATCAGTTTTAAAATATATGGATGATGTTGAGAAGATTAGGGAGTTTGATTGGAATTCCTTATGTTTTGAGAGGTTGTGCAAGTCGTTACGTAAGTATAAACAGAATCTTACAAAACACATAGGGGGTTGTGTATTGGCTCTTCAAATTACTTACTTCCATCACTTAAAACGGAGAGGGAAATCAGAACCTATGTCAATCCCTTTTATTCAACATTGGACTAGTGAGAGGATGAGAAGTAGAATCCGACAAGAAAGTGAAGTTGGTGTATTTGGGCAAGGTGTGTGGGTGGATGTGTTGGATATTATTGTTTCTGATGTCAGTAAAGTTCAGAAAGAAAATGAGAAATCGGGGAAGGAAAAACAAACTTTAGACAATGAAAAACCAAAGTCAGAGAAAGGGAAGGAAAATAGTCCATTTGAATCAGTGATGAACGTAGTGGATTCAATAAACCGTAAATCTGAAGTTCAAGGAAAAGAACAGAGTGGACAGTTTATTCAATTCAGTATTTCAGCTAGTGAAAAGACGGATTCAGAGATAAAGAAGATTGCAAAAGATGTAAGTGCCATTTTTATAAACTGTTACATTCATGTTTATAAACTGTCACTTTCATATTTATGAACTGTTATTTTTACTTTTATCTTTTATAAACTGTTACTCTTATCTTTATAAACTGTTACTTTTTATTGACTTGGTAACATTTTGTTTGCAGCCTTATCAAGAGATTATTCTTTTGTTGAAAAGGGATATGGGAATTGTTTCGGAATACTACATGAACAAGTTGAAATGTTTGAACGATAATATTCCCAAAAATCATGAACCCGCTCCAACCAATTCCTCTCCCGATTCAATATTCTTTTCTGATCCCAATGTGTTGCGCTTGATTGATGAAGCTTTTGAACAGCTTCATAGGATAAAAAAGTTATCTAGAGAGGTTCCTAGTTTTAACTTGTTGATTGATGAAGAACACTCTCCTGATACACCATTTTATGACGGCGGCCTTGGAGAATTTGCGACATATGGCATGGATGATGCAAAGAGATCTGGTTGTTCTATTGGTATTGAGAAATCTAACCAGATTTATGCGCATCTGTCAGTCCCAGCGTGTACCATTGGTGATAACTCTGGTTATCTATCAAGCTTTATGTTTGAAATTAAGAGACTTTTTGTTAACGCGGATGTCAAAGATCGTCAAATAATAGATTTTTGTTTTTTTGATGTAGATGATCTTTATGATAAGTAAGTTATTTCTTTTTTCCTTTTAATACAATTATATTTCATTATAAGTATATAAATTGTGTTTTTATTAACTGATTATTTCTTTTTATTTTTTATTTTAGGTCAATGGTTATGTTTGAGTTTTGTAATACTTCATGGACATTTAGATTGTTCAAGGAAACGGTTCTTGCATTCAGGAATAAACATTGGTTGTTTACAGAAACCATTGATGCTTGGTGTGCAATAAAGAACCAAGAAGCAACTGATTGCAAAAGACTGTTTTTATCTGTATCAGCCAGTGTAAGTGTTTCTGTTATTTTATTAAAGTTTTTACTCTGTGGTTTATTTTTGTATGTGTCACTGTTATTCACTTAAAGTGTTACTTTTTAGTATATCAAATAGTAATTTAAATTTAGTGGAAGTTTTATTGGAAGTGTAAGTGTTATTTTTTTGGATATGAACTGTTACTCTATAGTTTAGTAACTGTTACTTTTTAATAAAAATACTTCTTCATATTTTTTTGTAAAGGCATACCTCAATATGATTGTTGAAGGGTCTGGAGACTTAGCAGAACATGAATCTAACATGAGAAAATGCTGGGGAACGTGTTTCAAAGATGGTGCTGACATAAGTAAATCAGAGATGGTTAGTAACATTTTGTTTATAAAGGATTTAATTATGTTTTAGTAGTTAGTATTAATTACTGTTTTTTTTTGTTTTTATTTTGTATAGATCTTTGTTCCTGTGAATTCCAGATCTCATTTCTTTTCCATACTTGTAAATTTTCGACTCCGTAAAATCCAAGTACTTGATAATAGAGATTATGAGACTGGTTTATTCACATCATGTGTTGGAGCAGGTTTCAGAGATATAGTAAAGATCGTGGTATGTATACAGTTTTATTAAATTTATTATTTTTTTACAGCATTTTATAACTGTTTTTTTTTTTTTTTTTTGTATAGTTCTTTAATTACATTTCATTTTGCAGCAAAAACAGCTTTCAAAGTTTTTGCGTGAGAAGAAACACCCTAAAGGGAAGGATTTAGGGTGTTTTCCAATCGAGAATGTGAAATTTCCTTGGCAAAATATTTCAGATCAGAATGATTGTGGTATTTTTCTATTATATCACATGGAATATTTCAATGGTGAAATATGTGTTGGAGAGGATGACATTAGCAAGGTAATTATTATTATATATTTTCTTGTATTTTTTTGTTTTTGTTATACAATAAAAATTTGTTTTGAATATAATTTTTTTATGTATCAGGCTTTGGTTAGAAGAGTTTTAAGAGCAAAGTATTGTCTGACTATCCTTCTAAGTCCATTGAATTCTCTTCGCAAAGCTTTGATGGAGAAAGTTTCAGAGTTTTGTATTCAAAAGGAAGGAATAAAGATGAAGATTTATGAAAAGAATAAGGAAGAGGCAGAGGCAAAGAAGAAAGAAGCAGAGTTAAAGAAAAAGAACGATGCAGAGAGAAAGAAGAAAGAAGCAGATGCAAGGAAGAAAGAGGCAGACTTAAATGTTATTTTTTGAAGAAGAAAGAAGCCGAAGCAAAGTTGAAACAATCAGAGCGAAAGAAGAAAGAAGCAGGTGGAAGGAACGAAGAGGTAGACTTGAAGGTTCTTTTGGAGAAGAAAGAAGCAGAGGCAAGGAAGAAACAAGTAGAGGCAAGGAAGAAACAAGTAGGTGGAACGAACGAAGAGGTAGACTTAAACTTGAAGGTACCTTTGAAGAAGAAAGAAGTAGAGGCAAGGAAGAAACAAGTAGAGGCAAGGAAGAAATTTTTTTGAAGAATGTTTAGTGGTGATTGTTAAGAACTAATGTTGTGCTAATATAGTCGCAACTTGCAAGTTGTCGCTTTTACGTAGGTGATATATTTTGAGTAGTATGTTTCATCGTTTTCACGTCTGATGATGTTGTGTGCGTCTTTTTCTTCGACGGAGAACCTTTTTTGGGCCAGTAGGGGACGTAAGGAAAACTCATAGATGTAATTTTCTGTTTACTATGATATTAAAAAGTGATATCAGATGCCGCTTGAGCTTAGTTCTTTTTAATGACATATTATAAAGCTCACATGATAAAAAGTAACAATTCCAGTAAAAGTTTTTTACCAATTATTATCCAAAAAGTAACACACTAACTAAAAAATAACAGTAACACTTGACAAATTATTAAACGAAAATGGTAACTGTTCATATAGCAACCAGTAATACTGACACTTCATGATAGTTGTAAAATGCTCATATAATGAACTAAAAAAGCACACAGTAACACTTAAACGAAGCAAGAATTTATTAGCATAAAGAAAATGATTTTGTAAGAAATACCAAAGCAACAGTTTCTAAAGTTAGTTGTAACTATTTGATATTCAAAAATGAAGATCTACTAGTTTAATTATAGTAATAATATTGAATAATTAAAATAAATGAGGATTCAGAGTTTTTGTGCCAAATTCCCTAGGCTGATCACTTATAGGGTGAGCTGCTGTTGTATTCTTCTTGTTCTTTTCGATAGACCGTTTTATTCTTTTTTCCTTCCTTTTACAACTGCCCGAGCTGGATCTTCAATTACATTTGCTTTACCTGAAAAACATGCGTAGATATAATTAAACAAGTGGTACTCTTGAAAGTAGTTCTAATAACAGTTTATAAAGGTAACAGTTTATTATGACAGGTAACAGTTTATAAATATAGAAATAACATTTTATAGAGATAAATGTAACAAATTATAAACATAAATGTAACAGTTTATTTTACCAGAAACATGCGATGTTTCAGTTTGTTGTTGGACGTTCTTTAGTGAAGATATTGTCAAAGCATCTTTTGCATAACTTTCTTCAAGAACTTTTCTTGTTTGCTCATCATGTTGAGCTTCAAGCACAAGATTGTAATACTTTCTCAACATTTCTTGTTTCCATGGAATGTAACTCAGACTGTTTTCAGGCTCCTGATTGCCGCATAATTTATCACATACAGTTGATTTTGCTGTCCTTGTCCATCTTTTAAGGATGCATTGTTCCGGTATCTTATATATGTTGTTCTGATAAAGAACTCTCACAATGTATCGGCATACTATTCCACACTCCTCAAAATACTTGCACGAACATTGTACAAAATCTGTACTTGTTTTTCCAATCATAACATGCCTAATCAATTTCCCTTCAAATGAAGATACACCATAAGTCGTTATCATTTCATCACTATCAACGACCTCGCATTTCCTTCCGAATGATTGTATGTACTCTTGCTCGAATTTTTGAAAAGCCCCTAAGGTGTAAATTTCTGATGCATGTTTAAGTAGTCCAGATAACGAAGGAATTGATTTAGAAGATTTAAATTCAGCTTGTTTTTCAGTACGTCTCCAGTTTTCCAACAACTTTTTGAATATATCATTGAATTCTGTCAAACTTGTTGTCTTTTTCGCATGATTACCCATTGCACTGTTTGTACTTTCGCTTCTTTGAGAAGAAAGAATCCCAGCTGAAAAATGGTCCTTGTTTAAAGCTGTTGACCACTTATGCCTTAAATCATACAATCTACTGAACCATGACTCATCCTTCATATTAAATTTGTTGATCATTTCAGACCATGTTTTCTCGAAGTGCTCTTCATTCACACAACCAGACATGCATTTCTTAAATGTATCTTTGAATTCATTGTTACTTTTCAAATGCCCAAACCTTGATATTGCATTCTGATACAAATGCCATTGGCATAGCCTATGCTTTGTTGTAGGGAAAGCCTGTATAAAATTATTCTATACAGTGTTATTGTAAAAATATTAAATGTGGTAATTGACTTTGATATACAATGTTACTATAATATATTTAAAGTGGTACTTGAATGGATATAGATTGTTACTGGAAAAAAAAATTAAAAAAAAAGTACAAAAACATAAATATAGATTGTTACTAGCAAAACATGTTACTTTTTATGTACTCCCTCCGTCCCGCCGGAAACTTCAAAAAAAAATTATGGCACAAGAATTAAGGGAAAAAGTGAAAAAGGTGATGTGTTGTGAGTGTTGATAGTTGAGTGGGAGAGAGAAAGTGTGGTAGAGAATAGTTAGTGGGTTAGTGGATGTGAGTATGAAAAGTGGGACCCACTAATTAAAAAGTATTAAAAACTTTCCATTTATGGATTTTAGAATTTCTATGGGACGCCCAAAATGGTAAGTTTTGCAATTTTCGGCGGGACGGAGGGAGTATATAAGTATTACTTGTAGCGTTTGTACTGTTACCTGATATATTATAAACAAAAAAATATAATCAAAAACTTCTAAATAATATTGTTGCTGTTTAAATTTGAAAAAATGGTTACTGGCAAAACATGTTAATTTTTATATATATAAGTGTTACTTGTATATATAAAAAGAACTTATATTCATATAAACTGTTATATTCGAAAAGAACTTATAAAAAGTAACAATTGAAACACATAAAAGTAACAATCACCAAACAGTAACACTCCTATAAATTAATATATTCTGTAAGGACTGTTAGTAAAAGTCAAATAAAATACAGTTACTCATATTCATATAAACTGTTACATGTAAGAGAAATAAGTGTTACTAATCAACAAATGTTGTTACTTTTAAAATTTAGAAAGTAATAAATTTAGTTTAAGGAAAGAGATTTTGTACCGTTGATATTGCGTTTGTCATTGCTTGATCCTGATCAGTGAAGATAGTGATAGGACATTTTCCTCCCATTGACTTCTTGAATACTTCAAATAGCCACTCAAAGGATTTCGTTTCTTCATTTGCTAAAAAGGCACACCCAAACATCACGTTTTTCATGTGATTGTTTATCTCTACTATCGGGGCACATATCATCCCATATTTGTTTGTGCTGTAAGTTGTGTCGAAAACCATAACATCTCCAAATATCATAAAATCTTCTCTCATTAATGAATCCCTCCAAAAAATACTACTTAACCTCCCACCCTCATCCAACATAACCCTAAAGAAAAAGTCACTCTCCTCAGATTGTTGTTGATATAATAACTTTACTAAGTTTTGTGCATCACCATTTTCCCGTTCTTTCATCTTTAATCTATTTGCGTAATTTATATGATCTCTTATAGTGTGACCAACACATTCATCTCCTCCTGCTTCTTGAACCATATACCTAAAGGAATCTGTAGCTCTAATTCCAGAACTTAACATTTCTTCTATTGCTTTTCCTTTCTCATTTGTAATTTTTCTTTCTGACCTATGGAGGTGGCTTAGAATTGGCCTAGTCAATTCATGATTATGATCTATTACATGAGTGAAAACTTCATAATCATTATCATCTACTAGTTTTATCCTCATTGATGCATTACACCCCGTACGTACAAAATGATTTATCCTTGGATTTCCACTATCCTCATCATTATCACCTCCTAATTTAGATTTTTTTGTCTTTCTATGTCCTTCATTAGAGCATACGTAATACTTATCATAAAGTAAACCATTGTCACGTGTTCTTGAAGTTGATTTCCGTACAGAAAAGCCCAATGCTCTAGCATGTTTGCAATAAAGTTTATACATTTCATCGTCACTCTTTCTTCTAACACCCATTAATGAACCTCTAATATCAAATTCAGTAACATTACCTCCATCTACATAGGTTTCTGTAGTTTCAGCAGTATCTACAACATTGTTTTTTGATGCAACTATTATTTCCAAATCTGCATAAAACGCAATATACATATAGTCAAAAAATTGTTACTGTTTATCAATATAAGTGTTACTTCTAGCATTTATAATGTTACCTGATAAAATATCAACACAAAAATCAAATCAAAAAACCTATACAAATGTTTTTACTTCTCAAAAATTAGAAAATTTGTTACTGGGGTAAAACATGTTACTGTTTATGTATATAAGTGTTACTTCTAGCATTTATAATGTTACCTGATAAAATATCAACACAAAAATGCAATAAAAAACATCTAACAAATGTTGTTACTGTTCAAATTTGAAAAAAATTGTTACTGGCAAATCATGTTACTGTTTATGTAAGTGTTACTTCTTGCATTTATACTGTTACCTGATAAAATATCAATGCAAAAATAAAATGAAAAACCTCAACAAATGTTGTTACTGTTCAAAATTGGAAAAATTGTTACTGGGCAAATCATGTTACTGTTTATGTATATAAGTGTTACTTCTTGCATTTATTCTGTTACCTGATAAAATATCAACACAAAAAACCCAATGAAAAACCTCTAACAAATGTTGTTACAGTTCAAACTTGAAAAATGTGTTACTACCAAATTTGTATAGTAATGAACATGTTTTAATGTAATTTTTCTAACCTTTCGAACCGGTTGCTGTTTGTTAAATATGTTCTTCCATCTCTCTTTGTTCATTCTGTTCAATCTGTTCAATCACATTTATTTCGTTGCATTGATTAAAAGGAGAAGAAGATGAAACGCTAGATTGAGTCGCCATATTCAGACCTATCTTTTTGTTTTCGAAAACAATTTTGTCGAAAACCCTAGATCTAAGCCGTAATAGAGAGAGTTTAGAGAGAGAGAATTTTAGAGAGAGAAAGTAAAGGTTGAACGCGTATGGCATGTACTCTGCGCGTGTTTAAAGTTTATATATGGATCCGTTTAGAAGGTGGGTGGGTCGGGGCGAGACTTGGTCGAACCGTGGGCGGCCCGTCGCACCACGGACGGCCGCCGCACCAGAGAGTTCCCCAAAAAAATAAGCTAACGGAATTTCATATGGTTAGTCAACATGCAGTCAACCCCTTAAATTTCCTTTGATACTAAAGCCAAATTCATAAATGTCTGTTATAAAATATTATTATGTTGATGTCTATTGAACCAGAAGTTTACAAGAGAAGCTTTTGCAAGATAAGCTTTCACGAAGCTTACTAGGGAAACTTTGTAAATATCTTCAGGAAAGCTTACAAAAAAAGCTTTGTAAATATCTTTAGTGAATCTTACAAGGGAAACCTTACGAAAGTATAATGTTTATCTTTATGAAAGCTTACAGAAGAAGCCAATTTCCACCTATAAATAGTAGGCCCTAGTTTTCATTTCAATGGACCTCAGATTCCTAACTTCTATCTTTCTCTCTATTGTATACTCTCTCTATAATAGTCTAGAAATAAAATAATCTCTATTGAGATTCTGCTCTTGGTTCTTCAGTTTTATAACATGTTATCAACACGACTTCGTTCTAGTTCCAGATCCTAAGCTATAGTCACCGAAGTAGGTACAATATCGGTAAAATCTACCTAGTCTATTTTCAAGTTATTTCAAAATTATATCTTATACTCCCTCCGTCCCACCTCACTTGAGACTTATTTCCATTTTGGTCTGTCCCACTTCACTTGAGACTTCCTAAAATGGTATTCTTTTTATAATTTTATATTCAATCTATCACACCCACTCATTCTCTCTCCTCATTTTCCACCACACAATTCATTCAATCAACCTACTATTAACCCCACTCATTCTCTCTCTTTATTTTTTACCACACATTTTCTTTATTTTATTCTTTTTCCTTAGTTATTGTGCCCACCTCTTAGGTCCCAAGTGAGGTGGGACGGAGTATATGTTTGCAGGATTTTAAAATAATAAGTGAACATAATTATATGATGTTTAAAATTACATCACAGTTAAAACTATGTGGAGAAATAATAACTGATAATGATATGCTAGAGAAATCTTTCTCCATATTTTATCTTCGATATGCTCCTGCAGTAGCAATATCGAGAAAAAGGTTTTAAAATATATTCTGAATTGATTTCATGTGGCTGAGCAAAATAATGAGATCTTATTGAAAAACCACGAAGCCGCCACGAAGCCCGCCCCACTGGCTCTACGCCGTTCCCTGAAGTGAACGCGAGTATATATATGATAATACTGGGTGAGGCGGAGAATTTGGTTGTGGACGTGGCCATGGACGAAATCGCGGCCATGATCGGGGGAGATTTTATAATCAGTATCATAATGACAATCACCCCAATTATGATGGAAATATTTCTCGCCACCAGAAGTGGAATAGAGAAGGTAATAATGAAATTTCATCGACTAGAAAAATTGAGCAACCGATAAAAATTGAGAATTTATGTTATCGGTGCAGAATGAAAGGCCATTGAGCCAGTACCTGTCGTACGCCTAAACATCTTGTTAAGTTGTATCAAGTATCAATGCTGAATAAAGGGAAAGATGTTGAAACACATTTTGTCTTTGAAAACGATGATCTGAATCAAGATCCATCTACAAGTACACATCTGGATATATCAGATTTTTTCAATCCAGATGGAAATGATTACATACTTAATGGGGGGAGAAACCCAAACTAACTAAAGTATCTAACTCTTTATAATTTAGTTTAGTGTGTTTTATTTCAGTGTGTGTGCATTCTAACATATTTAACTTTTACTTATAAATATATTTGATTGTAAATTATGTTAATATTAGTACAATATGTGGTAGTGCAAAGATGATTGATAGCTCCAGAAGAGCTAACATAGTACTACTAAGAGGAACAAAAATCAGTATAAAAATGCAATACTCTCGTCTATGTCTCAAAGAAATTTACTATGCTTTAAAGATATTCGTGAAAATGAATATCATATTGAGACAAGTGAAAGAGAGATAGAATATTTATGCATTACAAAAACTGAATCATGTAACAAATATGTGGTATAAAAGTTACATGTATTTTTCTCTAGAGTGTGCTATACAAAGATTAGCACAATTGAAGTACATATGACAGTAAACCAGAAGTTTACTGATATAAATGGTTTTACCAGTAAACCAGAAGTTTACTAATATAAATGATTTTACTAGTAAACCAGAAGTTTATTGATATAAATGGTTCTACTGTATGGCATAACCGGTTGGGGCATCCTGGTTTTAATATGATGCGAAGAATTGTGGAAAGTTCATATGGGCATCCATTGAAAAACTAGAAGATTTTTCAATCTAATAAATCCTCACGTGATACATGTTCTCAAGTAAAACTTATAATTAAGCCATCACCAGCAAAAGTTGGAGTTTAATCTCCAAAGTTTTTAGAGTGAATTCAATGTGATATATATGGACCAGATGATCCACTGTGTGGACCATTCAGATAATTTATGGTTTTAGTAGATTCATCTACTAGATGGTCACACGTAAGTTTATTATCAACTCGCAACCTGGCGTTTACGAGATTGCTCGCTCAGATAATTCGATTACGATCACAATTTTTAGATTATGTGATCAAGACAATTCTCCTTGATAATGCTGGTGAATTTACATCATATGCTTTTAATAACTATTATATATTTATTGGAATAGATGTTGAACATCCAGTTGCTTATGTTCACACAAAAAATGGTCTAGCTGAAGCGTTTATTAGACGAATTCAGTTAATAGCTAGACCATTGCTTATGAGAGCAAAGCTACCTGTCGTAGCTTGGGGACATGTTGTTTTACATCCAGCAACACTTATACGCATCATGCCATCGAATTATCATAAGCTTTCCCCATTGCAATTGGCTTATGGTCAGAAGCCAAATATTTCTTATCTAAGAATTTTTTGTGTGCGGTATATGTTCCAATTGCTCCACCACAACACACCAAGATGGGACCCCAACAGAGATTGGGGATATATGTTGGGTATGATTCTCCTTCTATTATAAGATATATCGAACCATTAACAGGAGATCTATTTACGACACGTTTTGCCAACTGTCATTTTGATGAAAAAGTATTCCCAACATTAAGGGGAGAAAGTAATAAGCTGAAAAAGGAAATCAAGTGGAATACATTGCAATATTATCTTGATCATCATACAAATCAATGTAAACTATAAGTTCAAAAGATAATCCACTTGCAAGAAATAGCGAATCAATTGCCAGACGTATTTACTGACCTAAAAAGAGTGACAAAGTCACATGTTCCAGCTGTAAATGCTCCTATTTGGATTGATGTCCTGATTGGACAATATATTAATGAATCTAAACCACGCTTGAAGCGTGGAAGGCCTATCGGTTCCAAAGATAAAAATCCTCGAAAGAGTAAAGAAGCAAATTATGAGAAAATCCCCGTCGAGGTAACTAAATCTCCTGAAGAGATACATGACAATCTGATCAAATACTTCCAGAAGAAGTTCAGGTACCTGAAATCATTAAGAATGATAAGATCTCGATCAGTTATGTCAGTACGGGAAAAAAATGGAACCTAGATGAAACAAATGTCGATAATATTTTTGCATATAATATAGCGCTTAATGTTATGAAAAATAATGAGGATCATGAACCTAGGTGTACCGACGATTATCGATGCAGAAATGATTGGCCAAAGAGGAAAGACGCAATTCAAGAATAATTCAATTCACTTGAGAAGCGTGAGTTTTCCGGACCTGTAGTCCGTACACCCGAAGGTGTAAAACTAGTAGGGTACAAATGGGTCTTTGTGCGAAAACAAAATATAAAGCACGTCTTGTTGCTCAAGAATAAAGCATGTCTTGTTGCACAAGAATTTTCGCAAAGACCTGGAATTGATTACGAGGAGACATATTCTCCTGTGGTGGATGCAATTACATTTCGCTATCTCATTAGTCTGGCAATACATAAAAAGCTTGATATGCGTTTAATGGACGTTGTCACTACATATTTGTGTGGCAGCCTTGACAATGATATTATATGGGAATCCCAGAAGGATTCAAGAGAATCCCAAAAGGATTCGAGATGTCTGATGCATGCAATTCAAATTTCCAAGAAGTTTGTTAAATTAAATTACAAAGTTCTTTGTATGTTTTAAAACGATATGGACGGATGTGGTATAACCGTCTCAGTGAATACTTGGCAAAAGAATGATACAAGAGTGACCATATTTGCCCATGTAATTTTCATTGTAAAATCTGTTGGTGTTATGCCCTAGGCCTGTTGTTTGTAAATTTAATGTTATTATTTATAAAGATATTGAATGTTTGATTATTATATCTTTTGCATGTTTATTATAATAATCTCCGTCCCTAATAATTATGATTAAATTATTAGCATAAGTTTAATAGATAATCATATGATGATTATGGTGTATGGGATACAATTGGACTTATGGGTATTTGTTGGAGAACAAATACTAGACTAACCCCTATGAGATTTATGTCATGGTCACAATGTCATAATTAAGTCTCATATAGTTATATCACTGGAATCTCTAGACCTAAGGTTATTACAGTCTTCCACATGATGAACATTACGTTTGACATATTCAAACGTTATCCCTAATCGGAATCATCTAAGGAAGAGTAATAAGCCAAGATGAGATTTGTTCCTCATCAAGAGAGATGTCAAGCTTTGGCCACTCGATGAATGATATTGATGAAATGTATGGCCGTGCTCAAATATGATTTGTATTATCAATACATTCGGGATCTAGAAAGCATTGAACAAATGTAAGTTGACCATTGACCATGGATTACGTTCAATAGACACCGTTTAACAAATAGATTGTGTTATGTTCTATTTTAGGAAACTTTGGATTTCAAAGTTATACTAATTGGGTAGTGATAATGGCTTGCTAGAGTCCGCTTTTGACTTACGAGGTTTGACTGGTTCAGACACGTTGCCAACTTAGTATAATCCTATTGGGTCACACACGTAGAACGGATAATTAAAAGGAGCGAAAAACGAGGAAACTGATCATGGCCACCGTACGGCTGAATTGGAGCCATACGGCTGCTAAGAAGCCGTACGGCGGCATGCCCGTAAATCAGTTTATTTAAGTTAATTCTTGTTGGACAAGAAGACCTAAGTCCTAAAGGGGTTTGGACATCCCTGGTATATATTGTGGACAGATGGGAAAAGTTCCCTAACTATTGATTTGATCAATTCCAAATTCTTTTTTTGAGAAAGAAAATACACATAATATACTAGGATCATTGTGTTTGATTATTCCCAATCATCAAACATAATTATCTTTAGGAGCTTTGAAGAATCGTTCTTCATCATCATTGATCAATTCGAAGACCTAGCAGTCAAGTTCAAGAAAGCGTTCTTGAAATCTGTTTGTTGTGTGGATCACCGGTAGAGGGCGTTTATCTTAACGCTTAATCCAAGTTTTACAAAACGATCTACAAGGGTTAGTTTATTTCATCTTGTTATTATGAATTATTGTTCATAGCGGATCTAGGCTATTGGGTTTTATTCATGTCTATCTTCCGCTGCGCATGATTGCACGATACCCAACAAAATCTAGTTCAGGATTTGTTATAATGGCTGTTTATGTTAATGAATCTCAATATTATTGGAAGTCTAGAAGAACTTTCAATAGCTGTTAAGCTACAAATGTGACTGCAAGGATAGAACTCCCAGAATGAGTATTATCAGGAAGGCCAGTGATGTCGCGCCCCAGACCCGTGGTCCTACATGGCCCCACGCTCGGGACACGATGGGAAGACGTCATAAAACACTTTGGAATTTTTTTTGAAATATACTTTCATAAAGTTTAACAAAATCAACACTTGAAGTTCGAAGACTTCCATTTAACTTTCAAACAAACTTTACAAACAACTTTCACAAACGAAAGTACATAGCCCGAAGGCTTACAAACTTTTATACAAATGTACATACACCAACATTATCCAAAATATAGGTGTTACAAGATGATGAAGTCACAGAAACTCTACCCAAAAGGTTATACATCTATGTAGTGTAGTCTTTACAAAACAAATCCCAACTCTTACCACTTCAACGTCCTCCCGTGCCAAGTGTCCTATCCCCTGGACTCACCTTAATCTATGGAAAACAAATAAACAAGGAACGGGGTGAGAATAAATCTCAGTAAGCTACTAAGAATGCAACTACGTTTCATGCTAAAATGATAATCATAAAGAACAGTATCAATAGCAATCACATAGCATATAATATGAGAGGCAAAGCCAACTCATCATACCACACATACAACGATTGTAACACTCATAAGTGGATACCAAGCCAAGGTTTACCGAAAGAACATAACCGTCTGAGAATACCATCTGAGAAAACCAGTTGAGTAGCATAAATAGCTGAAGCCGGGATCTCGAAAACCAAACCATAACCATAAGAACCAAAGTAACAATGGGGGGAATATGACACAAAGTAATAACCCAAGGCTCACACAAGGGAGCTAATTCATCCCATCCAAGGCCAATCTGGACTGGGGAAAAAAGGTACCAGTGGAAGACCTTATTGTGAACTTGGCTCGTGTGCCACGATAATTCCTTCCACTGCTGTAAGTACCCCAATCTGAATTTGACCTACTTTAGAGGAATTCTTGGTACCATTTAGGGATAAACCAATGGGCCAGGACCTCACTAGGATAAACCTAATATTCCAGGACTGAACTGGAATTAAACTTAGAAAAATCCAGAAGCTCGCCAAGTCGAGTCGTACGGATGGTTTGGGTACTTGAGGGGTTGAGCCGTACGGCTATATTGGGCACCCTCAGTCCCTATAAATTGAACCCCATGCTGATCATTTCAGGGGGGAAAAACGTTTTGTGTGTTGATACTCTGCCAGTTTGAGAGCAAAAACTGTGAGTGATACACATTTGAGTGAAAAGAGAGGAAGATAGGCCATAACCATCATAGGTGAAGCCTCCTTCTCCCCATCTTCTTCTTCATATCAAACTCTTTTTGTTATTGTTCATATTACTTGTTTACTTTGTGTTATTTCTTATTATTCTTGCAAGCCTTGTCCATTCAAGCACTTTACATTTCTTGCAAGTCTTGTCCATTTCAAGCACTATATATATATATTATACAAGTCTTGTCTTCTCAAGCTATATATATTATTGTTATATATATATATGTATTATGATTATATATGTACATTGGAACCAAATCATGAGGTGATTCAAGGTTCCCTTCATGCCTTGTGTATGATTGTGGGGTAAAACCTAAAGATGATCATGGTTTGTTATGTTTTATGTTGATTTTGTTCTTGTTTGGACATGAGAGTCATGATTGGGTGATAAAGTTTCAATCTTCATCATCCCAACCATGACCTAGCCATAAAATCACCAAGTATGGGACATAAAGATCCAATCTTTATGTTACATTTTTGTTTCTAAAGGTTTAATCTTGCATAATAAGTCCATTTTGATGGTAAAGTTTCAATCTTTACTCATCAAATGATCATTTTGGCCCAAAGGGCATGTTCATCAACTTTCTAAAAATTTCCCCAATGATTGTCTTGATCACACCCAAAACCTTTGTTTTTGGTGTCTAATTTGTGATCAATGACATAGGGATGATTAAATCCATGTTTTTGTTGAAAAAAATAACTGAAAATGATCATCACAGTCCAGTTTCAGCAAGAACACTCTGTTTTGCCTGAAACTGGACAGTTTTCTTATAAACTGTCAAAAACCCCTGGAATGCTCTCCCTAGCTGTACGGCTACTTTGGCCAGGGGGTGCATTTTCTAGTTTCTTCCCTTTCTGACTGAAATGTTTGCAAAATAACCCTTTTCTATTAAATAATTAACCAGTTTTGTTAAAATGTCAGTTTTCTCCCCTTTTTGAAATACACACACACACATGCACGTTTGTTAACTAACGTTAGGGAGACTCGGTCCTATCTGAGGTGACTTGGGTGACGTAAAACTCTTCCCAAGGCGTAATCTGACATCTGAACTAATAGAATCTCTAACCTTTCCATTTGTTGGGTTAAATAATTAACAAATGTGGCGACTCTGTTATGTTTTGCGTTATAACCGTGTTTGGTTTTTCGCCCTTCGAAACGAAAAACCCTTCGTTTCCTTCGTCACGGGGCGGGATCCTTACAACTGCCTGACTCGATAACACAAAACCAGCTGGACTTTCAAACAAAGCACTGTAATAAATACTTGCTTAAACAACAACCAGGGGCAATGATTCCAAAGTAGGGAACCAAGCCAAACACATCACAAAATTGTAAGTACCCAATCTGAAACCAACCAACTTTAGAGGAATTCTTAGCACCATTCAGGGATAAACTGATAGGCTAGGACCTCACTAGGATAAACTGGAAATTCCAGGACTGCTCTGGAATTATATTTGGAAAAATCGAGAAGCTCGCCAGGCTGAGTCGTACGGATGGTTTGGGTACTAGAGGGGCCTAGCCGTACGACTGGTTTAGGCACCCTCAGTCCCTATAAATTGAGACCCTTACTGATCATTTCGGGGGGGGGAGAGAAATTGTGATTAAAGAGTGGAAACTCTGTAGAATCAAAAACTGAGAGAAAACCACCATATAAAAATTGAGTGAAAAGAGAGGAAGTTAGGCAAGAACCCCACCATAGGTGAAGCCTCCTTCTCCCCATCTTCTCTCCATCTCAAAATTCTTTTATTTCTTGATTATCTTGTTTATGTTCTTGTATTTCTCTTTATTTTACCTTGTAAGCATTGTCCATTCAAGCACTTTTACATTCTTGTAAGACTTGTCCATTCAAGCACATATATTGATACATATATATACAAATTGTGATCCAAATCATGAAATGACTCAAGGTGCCCTCCATCTTGGTATGAGAAGTGGTTAAAACCTAGGATGATCATGATTTGTTAGTTCCTTGTTATAAAAAGCTTAAGGATCCATTTATATGGTGAAAGCATATATATATTTATGTTTATATTAAATGATCGTGGCTCTAAGTGTTCCGGTCGGTGGAGCGACTCTCGGACGAATTTTCAATGTGCTTGTTATAGTTAATAATGTTCCGGAAGATAGATTGTTACGAGCCATACTTGGCATTGAGGTATCTACTTCAAAAGAAACTTGTCTAAAACTCCCTATAGGTGGTAGGGGTTTATAAAAAATACTACAAAGGGGGAGTATGAATAAAAAAAAGCCATGATGATCATGTTTGGGGATAAAGTCTTAATTTTTATCATCCCCATTTTTGATTTAGCCCAAAATCCTCAAGTTTGGGTCATAAAGATTTAATCTTTAGGTTATATTTTTGTCCCTAAAGGATTAATCTTGCATGAAAGGTCCATTTGATGGTAAAGTTCCAATCTTTACTCATCAAATGGTCACTTTGATCCAAAAAGGCATGTTTGCCATCCATCTTGATATTTCTCCAATGATTGCCTTGATCACACTTAAATCCATGTTTTGAGGTTCATTTGATGATCAAAGAGCATATGAATGAGTTTATTTATGTATTTTGGTTCAAACATAAACTGGAATCAGAACAGTTTGGTCCAGTTCCTGCAGAATGCTCTGTTTCTGCTTGTAACTGGACTGTTTCTTGATAAACTGTGAAAATCCCCGGGAAGACCCCTCATAGCTGTTGGGTTTCGTAGATACATGTGCAGCGGAATTTATCATTTAAAATTTTGAAACCCAAAGCCATGGATCCGTTCATATGATTAAATCAAATACAACATAAGAATAAAGGAATAAACTAACCCTTGATGGCTATCAAATTCTCTTGGTCTTTGGTGGAGATTTGAAGACTTGATCACGATCACAAAGCTTGAACACGAACTTTGAAGATGATGATTTTCACCCTCTAGCGGTATCCACACTTCGAGCGAATATCAAAGGAGCTTCTTTGATCTTGGTTGCTAGACCAACAACTATGAAACACGCTTTCACAATTGATATGACTATATGGAATTTTTCTTTTTGTGTATTATTTTGTTCTTCAACAAAAGATGTCTTAGAACAAAATAAACTCTCTCTAAAACTCTTTGAGACTCACAAAAGGTTGTCCCTGAAGTTCTGGCCGAAATCCTCCTTTTATACACAAGCAAGACCTATTCCAAATAGGAAACTTGTGTCAAAAGACATTCCAAATCGAATTAGGAAAGTGCCAGCCGACAGTACTGTGCGGCCGCCCAAAAACATCTGTGCGGTCGCACAACTATCTGAAACAAAACTGGTACAAAATTGAGCTAAGTGTGCGGCCGCCCAGTCCATACTGTGCGGTCGCCCACTTCCCCAGAATGTCCAGAATTTCCAAAATTCCAATATAGTCCTTTTAAAGATTCGTTCTATTGTGTGTGACCCTCTAGGATTATACTAAGTTGGTAATGGGTTCAAACATGAAACCATAAGATATGATTAGGTTCTAGCAAACCGTCATACCTACCCAAATAGTATAACTAGATACAAGTTCGCATTCCTTTAGAATATGTCATAATCCCTTTGTCCTCGACGTCATTGAACACAAGTCATGGTCAAACAGTCAACTTGTTTTGTTCAATACTTTCTCGATTCCGAATATGTTGATAATCCAAATGCCATTGATCCAATCAATCCATTTGAGTCCGACCGAACATTTCATCAACATCATTCCTACGAGGGGCCCAAGCTTGACCTCTCCGAGGAGGGACAAATCCATTTAGCTTATTATTCTTCCCTACGTGAATCCGATTATGCCAATCATACCCTTTATAACTTCCCGGTTAAAGGTAGCGTTTGAATATGTCAAACATAATGTTCATCAAGTGGAAGACTATAATAACTTCATGTCTAAGGATTCAAATGACATAACTAATATGAGATATATGTTTGACATAGACCATGACATAAATCTCATACAGCGGGTCATGTCCAGTACCTTGTTCCAAACAAGTACCCATAAGTCTAACATGATCATCGCATGATCATTTAGCCTTTATACTAGTGCTTAACAAGTACTAGGGACGGAGATTATTATAAGTAAACATGAACAATAATAATAATCAAAACATCTCTTTATTGATATGAAATAAATGATAACAATTACAACGTTTATTAAACGTGCCTAGGGCACCACTACCAACAATCTCCCACTTGCCCTAGGCCCAATCTCCCATGTATCTAATACCCATGGACCTAACATGACCATCATGTTTAGCTTGTGGAAGTCCCTTTGTTAGCGGGTCCGCAACATTGTCATCAGTAGGTACTCTGCATATATTTACGTCTCCCCTATCAACGATCTCTCGAATGATATGAAAACGCCTAAGTATGTGTTTGGATTTCTGATGTGCTCTTGGTTCCTTTGCTTGATCAATAGCACCATTGTTATCACAATAAAGGTCTATTGGATTAGCAATACTAGGAACCACTTCAAGTTCAGTTATGAACTTCTTAATCCAAACAGCTTCCTTTGCAGCATCCGATGCAGCAATATACTCAGCTTCTGTTGTAAAATCAGCGGTTGTACTTTGCTTGGAACTCTTCCAGCTTACAGCTCCACCATTTAACATAAACACAAAATCCGATTGCGATCGGCTATCATCTTTGTCGGTTTGGAAGCTTGCATCCGTGTAAGCATTTACAACGAGATCATCTTCCATTCCTCCATAGACCAAAAACGAGTCTTTAGTTCTTCTTAAGTACTTAAGAATCGCTTTTACAGCTATCCAGTGATTTTCGCCAGGGTCGGATTGGTATCTACTTGTCATGCTCAAAGCATAAGACACATCCGGCCTAGTACAAATCATGGCATACATGATGCACCCAATTGCCGAAGCATATGGAACATCATTCATTTTTTCACGCTCATCTTTTGTCTTAGGACATTGAGTCTTGCTTAGAGAAACTCCATGCAACACGGGCATGGTGCCTCTCTTAGAATTTTCCATACGGAATCTTCTAATGACCTTGTCAATGTATGTACTTTGGCTTAAACCAAGTAGCCTCCTTGATCTATCTCTATAGATCTTAATGCCAAGAATATATGCGGCTTCACCCATATCTTTCATTGCGAAGCACTTTCCTAACCAAGTCTTCACAGACTGAAGTGTAGGAATGTCGTTTCCAATGAGCAATATGTCATCCACGTATAAAATAAGGAATAGCACTATGCTCCCACTAATCTTCTTGTATACACAAGGCTCATCTTCGTTCTTGATGAAACCAAACTCTTTGACCGATTCATCAAAACGGAGATTCCAACTCCTTGAAGCTTGCTTCAATCCATAGATGGATGTTTGCAATTTGCATACCTTAGAATCTTGTTCAAAACCTTCTGGTTGTGTCATATACACATCCTCTTGGAGTTTTCCATTCAGGAAAGCGGTTTTGACGTCCATCTGCCATATTTCATAGTCATGATATGCGGCAATGGCAAGCAAAATTCTTATAGACTTGATCATTGCTACGGGTGAAAAAGTTTCATCATAGTCAATACCATGAACTTGCCTATAACCCTTCGCTACAAGCCTAGCTTTGTAAGTATGCACCTTCCCATCCATGTCAGTCTTCTTCTTGAAGACCCATTTGCATCCAATGGTTTTTACACCTTCGGGCGCATAAATCAAATTCCAAACTTGATTGTCTTGCATGGATTGCAATTCGGATTCCATGGCTCCAAGCCACTTGTCCGAATCAGGAGAAGACATCGCCTCTTGGTAGGTTGACGGTTCATCATTCTCAATGATTTCTACCTCATTACTATCCGTTACGAGAAATCCATATCTCTCGGGCTCGGATCGTAACCTACTAGATCTGCGAGATGCTTGTGTATTTTGAACAGGTTCCACAACTCCTTGTGGTTCTTGTTCTTGTTCCACTATTGGTTCAATGTTATTTTCTGGGTCTCGAATTTCTTCAATATTTATTTTACTCCCACTGATTTCTTTGGAGAGAAACTCTTTCTCTAGAAAGACACCAGTTCGGGCAACAAACACTTTGTTGTCCTCTCGGTTGTAAAAGTAATATCCTTTAGTTTCCTTAGGATATCCCACGAAAATACATTTATCAGATTTGTGTGCAAGTTTGTCTGAGATAAGTCTTTTGACAAAAACTTCACAACCCCAAATCTTCATGAAAGATAGACAAGGCTTCTTTCCGCTCCACATCTCATATGGAGTCTTTTGAACTGATTTAGTTGGAACACGATTTAGTGTGAAAGCAGCGGTTTCTAGAGCGTAACCCCAAAAGGATATTGGAAGATCAACTTGACTCATCATTGATCGAACCATGTCTAACAAAGTCCGATTCCTCCTCTCGGACACACCATTCCATTGTGGTGTTCCGGGTGGAGTCAATTGTGAAACTATTCCACAATTCTTTAGATGATCATCAAATTCTTGACTTAAGTATTCACCACCTCGATCTGATCGAAGTGCCTTTATACTTTTGCCAAGTTGTTTTTCTACTTCATTTTGAAATATTCTAAATATCTCGAATGCTTCACTTTTATGTTTCATTAGGTAAACATACCCAAATCTACTATAATCATCAGCGAAGGTTATGAAGTATTGAAATCCTCCCCTAGCATTGCTACTTAATGGTCCGCATACATCGGAATGTATCAACCCCAATAAGTCGCTTGCCCTTTCACCCAACTTGGTAAAAGGTGTCTTAGTCATTTTTCCAAGAAGACACGACTCACAAGTATCATATGACTCTAAGTCACATGAACCCAAAAGTCCGTCCCCATGGAGTTTTGAGATACGCTTCTCATTAATATGACCAAGACGGCAATGCCACAAATAAGTATGATTTACATCATTAGGTTTAGATTTCTTATTTACATGATAGACATTATTTTCATTCTTGACATCCAAGATATAAAGGCCATTAAATGAATTAGCAATACCATAAAGCACATCATTTAAATAAATAAAAAATTTCTTATTCTCAATAAGAAACTTAAAACCTTCATTATCCAAACAAGAAATTGAAATAATATTTCTGCTTAAATCCGGAACATAATAACAATTGTTCAAAACAAGAATTAATCCGGAAGGTAAAGTGACTTCATAAGTCCCTACGGCTAATGCAGCAACTCTTGCTCCATTCCCCATACGTAGATCTACTTCACCTTCTTTAAGCAGTCTCCTATTCTTTAATCCCTGCACATTTAGACAAATGTGGGAACCACATCCGGTATCCAATACCCAAGAATCAGTGGTAGAAAGGAGAATATCTATCATATAGATACCTGAAGTCGACGCAGCCTTGCTGCCCTTCTTCTTCTTTTGCTCTTCCAAGAAAGCCTTGCAATTACGTTTCCAATGACCAATTTCTTGACAATGGAAACAGATTGCATCCTTTTGTGAATCAGGTTTTGCCTCAGAAGCCTTGGCAACCTTTGCCTTGCTTATTTTGGGTTTGACAACTTTCTTACCCTTTCCTTTGGCACTAGCCTTCTTCCCATCATGAACCAAGAGCACGGGAGAACCTTTCTCCACAATTTTCATCTCTGCAGTTTTGAGCATCCCATGCAACTCAGAGAGATTCTTATCCATTTCATGCATGTTATAATTCATTACAAACTGATTATAACTTTTAGGCAATGAATTAAGAATGAGATCCGTGGCTAGCTCCAATGGGATTGGATAGCCAAGTTTCTCAAGGTGCTCTACATAACCTTTCATTTTAAGAAAGTGAGGACTCACTTGTTGCCCTTCATTCATTTTACAAGTAGTGAATGCAACAATGGTCTTGTACCTCTCTTGCCTAGCTTGCTCTTGAAACATGGTTCTCAACTCCACGCCTATCTCATAGGCTTCCAAATGTTCCAAACTTTGTTGGAGTTTTGAACACATAGCAGCAAGCATGAGACAACTTACATCTCTAGAATCATTACGATGTTTCTTGTAATTGTCTCTTTCTACCCTAGGGGCAGTAGGCGGTGGTTCAGCGGGGAGAGGCCCATCGAGAATGTACAACTTATCTTCTTGCCTAAGAACGATTCTTATGCTACGGATCCAATCCATAAAGTTGGTACCATTCTCTTCGAGCTTATCCTTCTCAAGGATCGATCGCAACGACATTGATTGAGTGTTATTAGTCATTATCTACAAATATGCAAAAATTTCCAAAATTTAATAAGTACCGGTTTTCATTAAAGAGATAAATAATGTATTTTAAAACAAAATACTCCCACCAGATTATGCAACCTTCTTTATACATCCAATGTATAGTATAATTTAAATGGGTTGAGATCCCGCTTTAATCTAATTTTGAGTACGCTTTGGCGCACCGCTCAAAATTAAATCAATTAGGTAGACAACTCTTGTCAATCATATCTCATATGACTCTCAGTTCTTTTCATGAGATTCTTTAAGAAATCCAATTTCAAAAAGCATGTTAAATCTCATCTTTGCCTTAAGCCCAAAACTGTTTTGACACTTAATTAAGTCCAACCATTTTAAACGCATAGGAAACTCTTATTCACTCATCTTGCTCAAAAATGAATAAAATCAATGCACCTCGCTTTGGCGAGCCCACATAAAATTACTCATGTATAAACAAGTGTTTTAATCATGGCATGGCAAAAGGACTTAAAATTTTCTTTGAAGGTTCATCACATATAGCATATAACACATTTATGAGCACATAATATAAACATGTTACACATCAAGTTTAGCCACTAAATTAATCTCCATTAATTTAAGCATGGTATTTATGTGTCATTAGTTTCTCTATAATTATGAGGATGAGACTATTTCAACTTCGGTTATTATTTCCAAATCAAGACAACAAGAAGTGCGGTCGAACTAAGCCATTAGGCAACCACAATCCCGCACTAATTCAAGAAACCAAGAAAGTAGTCCATGTGGCCGAAACTAAGCAATAGATGGTCTTGATGAACGTAGGCCAATTGCATTCACAATTCCACATGGATCTCCAATCATTGAATCAAGAACTTTGTTTCTCAATTTTAGCAATTATGAACTCTTCATAATTCTAACTTCGTTTTATCTTTGAAACTTTGATTGCGATCAAGTTTGGGAAACACAATCTCGATGAACGCAGATTAGCCATCCAAACCTTGAACCAATCTTAGAATCACAAGACTAAAACAAATAGGAAAATCAAACCCCAAGATCCTCACATAAACCAACTACCCAAAACCCATTCCAGATCAGCAAGTCTGGACTGGTTCTGTTACTGGTTTTGTTGGACCTCTCGAAAATTCCAAATTTTGATTTCAACCAAAAAATCAGACAATCTGATCCTTATGTGCGGCCGCCCAAAACTCACTGTGCGGTCGCCCAAACATGTGCGGCCGCCCAGGTGATTTTGTGCGGTCGCCCAAACTGATCAGAATGTACAGAATTTTGAAGTTCGAAAATTTTGTCTCAAAATCGTTTTTCCCCGATTATTAAAACTTTGATCAAATCAAAAATTAATAATCAACAATTCTGAATCCACCATAATTTATTTATTGCGATTGAATCGTGCGATTAAAGTTGCAAAACGATAAACCACATAAAATCACAAAACACATAAACAACATATATTCCAATATTCAAATCATGCAAGGCACATAAACAATTTATATACACATAACATGATCCAAGTATTGAATTAATCAATATGAACGGGGCTCTGATACCACTGTTGGGTTTCGTAGATACATGCGCAGCGGAATTTAGCATTTAAAATTTTGAAACCCAAAGCCATGGATCCGTTCATATGATTAAATCAAATACAACATAAGAATAAAGGAATAAACTAACCCTTGATGGCTATCAAATTCTCTTGGTCTTTGGTGGAGATTTGAAGACTTGATCACGATCACAAAGCTTGAACACGAACTTTGAAGATGATGATTTTCACCCTCTAGCGGTATCCACACTTCGAGCGAATATCAAAGGAGCTTCTTTGATCTTGGTTGCTAGACCAACAACTATGAAACACGCTTTCACAATTGATATGACTATATGGAATTTTTCTTTTTGTGTATTATTTTGTTCTTCAACAAAAGATGTCTTAGAACAAAATAAACTCTCTCTCAAACTCTTTGAGACTCACAAAATGTTGTGCCTGAAGTTCTGGCCGAAATCCTCCTTTTATACACAAGAAAGACCTATTCCAAATAGGAAACTTGTGTCAAAAGACATTCCAAATCGAATTAGGAAAGTGCCAGCCGACAGTACTGTGCGGCCGCCCAAAAACATCTGTGCGGTCGCACAACTATCTGAAACAAAACTGGTACAAAATTGAGCTAAGTGTGCGACCGCCCAGTCCATACTGTGCGGTCGCCCACTTCCCCAGAATGTCCAGAATTTCCAAAATTCCAATATAGTCCTTTTAAAGATTCGTTCTATTGTGTGTGACCCTCTAGGATTATACTAAGTTGGCAATGGGTTCAAACATGAAACCATAAGATATGATTAGGTTCTAGCAAACCGTCATACCTACCCAAATAGTATAACTAGATACAAGTTCGCATTCCTTTAGAATATGTCATAATCCCTTTGTCCTCGACGTCATTGAACACAAGTCATGGTCAAACAGTCAACTTGTTTTGTTCAATACTTTCTCGATTCCGAATATGTTGATAATCCAAATGCCATTGATCCAATCAATCCATTTGAGTCCGGCCGAACATTTCATCAACATCATTCCTACGAGGGGCCCAAGCTTGACATCTCTCCGAGGAGGGACAAATCCATTTAGCTTATTATTCTTCCCTACGTGAATCCGATTATGCCAATCATACCCTTTATAACTTCCCGGTTAAAGGTAGCGTTTGAATATGTCAAACATAATGTTCATCAAGTGGAAGACTATAATAACTTCATGTCTAATGATTCAAATGACATAACTAATATGAGATATATGTTTGACATAGACCATGACATAAATCTCATACAGCGGGTCATGTCCAGTACCTTGTTCCAAACAAGTACCCATAAGTCTAACATGATCATCGCATGATCATTTAGCCTTTATACTAGTGCTTAACAAGTACTAGGGACGGAGATTATTATAAGTAAACATGAACAATAATAATAATCAAAACATCTCTTTATTGATATGAAATAAATGATAACAATTACAACGTTTATTAAACGTGCCTAGGGCACCACTACCAATAATAGCAGTACGGCTAAGTTGGGTCAGAAGGACCTTTTTTTCTTTTCTGTCTTGTTTTGTCAATGTTTATGCAAATAAACCCTTTTTCCTCTGTTAAAATCAATAACCAGTTAAAACTACAGTTTTCCGTTAAAAACACACACACATACATGCACTTTTTCGTTAACAAACATAAGGGAGACTCGACTTTGTCCGAGGTGACTTGGGTGACGTCAAACTCTTCCCAAGTCATAACGTGACCTCCGAACTCATTAATCTCTAACCATTTTCATTTGTTGGGTCAAAAGTTAACAAATGTGGCGACTCCGTTAAATATGTTTAGTTCCCGTATTTGGCTTTTCTTCCTCGAGCGAACCTGTTTCGCCCCGAGGGGGAGGATCCTTACAAAAATGCACACGAAATAAGCAGTCATAAAGAGTTCACAACCATCATGAAATAAAGTCACAACACATTCTTGCACACACTTGAACACGATCCTCAACAACCATGACAACATCCCAAAACACTCATCCAATTACCCTAGACCACCACTTAAAATCTTGACAAGGTTTGGCTTCTAATTCAATAAGATTGAAACACTTAACAATTCAGGGGGGTTGTGCGGTCGCCCGAACTACCCTGTGCGGCCGCCCACAAAGCCCTGTTTTATGACCAAACCTTTCAGATAGACTGTGCGACCGCGCGCGCCCATTTTGTGCGGCCGCCCACTACACCTCGTAGGCCAAAACCAAAATAAATTATACTCCCTTCGTTTCACCATCCCAAAAGTACTACCCAACTTCTATCTTACCAAATATAACTCAATACAACTGAGTTACACAACACTAAACTAGCTTATTTACAACATCAACATCAACTTTCACCAACTTTAATATCTTTTCAAGTTTCTTAACAAATAATACAACAAAGAGTTCATACATCACATATATCACATATATGACCATATTAACATTTAAAGGGGGATTAATAACTTACCTATTTTCAGAAAAGTATCGAGAAAATAATATTTGATCGGGTAGGAATACTCTACTCAACACCCTGAACATTTTGGTGTAATTAGATTTTAAAACACCCTGAACATTTTGGTGTAATTAGATTTTAAAATGGAGTAGTAATTTAAAAGAAGGAAAATCAATTTGTAAGACTCACCTTCTTCTTCCTTGAACACAGAGAGAGTAATTTGGGAAAGTTAAGTTTTTGGTGTGTGTGTGTAATGTAAAACGCAGAGAGTGATGGGTAAGATAAGAGTGAATTGATTTTTATAATTTTCACTTAGCCCCCTCCTAGATCCATTATGCACAACTAAACCCCTTAACTCAAATTTTCACCAAGGCCACTAAGGTTTCAACTTTAATAAATTACTTTCTTAACTTATTAATCTAACAAGATAAAACTAACACTTTAACTATCACATATACTCAAATAATATATGTAAGTCAAGAAAATATTATCTAACACATAAAATGCACACATAATTTCCATTTTAAGATTAGAAAATTAGGGTGGGTTTTGGGGTCGTTACAATCACTCCCCCTTAAAGAAATTTCGGCCCGAATTTAGGGTTACTTACCTCGGCCCTCAAACAACCAAGGATATTTCCTCTCGATCTCATCCCGAAGCTCCCAAGTCGACTCTTCCACATTGTGATTCCTCCATACAACTCGAACAAGAGGAATACTCTTCTTTCTCAGTTCTTGGACCTTCGAATCAATCACTTGGACTGGATGCTCTTCATAAGACATACTCGGCTCAATATCCTCGAGAACCTCGGACAAAACATGAGAAGGATCATACACGTACTTCTGAAGCATATAGACATGAAACACATTATGGATCTTATCAAGAGAAGGAGGTAACGCAAGACGATAGGCACGATCTCCAACTCTTCCAAGAATATCAAATGGGCCAATATACCTTGGAGCTAGTTTCCTTTTCTTACCATATCTTCGAATTCCCACTTTTGGTGAAACCTTTAGAAAAACGAAGTCACCTTTTTCAAACTCGAGGTCTCGCCTCCGGTGATCGGCATAGCTTTTATGTCTACTCTGAGTGGTACTCAAGCGATCCCGAATAAGTTTAATCTTCTCAACTGACTCATTAACCATCTGAACACCCCAAATCTTTGCTTCTCCCACTTCATCCCAACAAATCGGAGACCGACATTTCCTCCCATACAAGGCTTCATACGGAGCCATCCAAATACTGGACTGAAAACTGTTATTATAAGCAAATTCCACTAGAGGTAAATGGGAATCCCAAGAATCTGAGAAGTCAACAGAACAAGCTCTCAATATATCCTCAAGAATCTGAATAGTTCTTTCTGACTGACCATATGTCTGAGGATGAAAAGCCGTGCTAAACCTCAATTCTGAACCCAAAGCCTTCTGAAATGCTTGCCAAAACCGAGATGTGAATCTAGGGTCACGATCAGATACAATGCTCACTGGGACTCCATGCAATCTCACAATCTCATGAATATATAAAGTCGCAAGATTATCCATTGAGTAGCCAATATCAATAGGTAAGAAATGAGCAGACTTTGTCAATTTATCCACAATTACCGAAACTGCATCATGCCTTCTTCGAGTATGAGGTAATCCTGACACGAAATCCATAGTGACATGTTCCCACTTCCATTCCGGTGTCTCAAGAGGTTGAAGTAAACCTGTGGATCTCTGATGTTCAGCTTTAACTTGTTGGCAAGTCAAATACTTAGACACATAATCCGCTATTTCCTGCTTCATATTATTCTACCAAAAATGTTGCTTCAAATTTTGATACATCTTTGTACTCCCGGGATGAATAGTATATCTAGACTTGTGGCCCTCATCAAGAACTTGGCATTTGATCCCATCAATGTTAGGCACACACAATCGACCTCTAAAACTCAATACTCCTTCAGAACTAAGGGAGAAATCCTCAAAATTTTATCGTTGATTTTATCCGAAATCTTCATCAATTCTGGGTCATCCTTTTGAGCTTCTTTTATTTGTTGAATTAAAGTTGGTAATACTCGAATGTTCGCAAAGATAGCTCCATGATTTGATTCATAAGGACTCCAATCTCGAGCATCCTCCAACATCTTCCATTCTCGAACCATCAATAAAGCTACATAAGATTTCCGGCTAATGGCATCAGCTAATACATTTGCTTTACCCGGATGATAATAGATAGTACAATCATAGTCCTTCAGTAACTCCATCCATCTTCTTGCCTGTTATTTAACTCTTTTTGTGAGAAAAGATACTTCAAACTTTGATGATCGGTAAAAATCTCAAATTTTGCTCCATAAAGATAATGTTTCCGCTTGTGCAACGCAAAGACAATATCCGCAAGTTCCATGTCATGGGTAGGATAATTCTGCCCACTCGGAGTCAACTTCCTTGAAGCATACGCAATCACCCTTCCATTCTGCATTAGCACACAACCGAGGCCTTCTTTAGAAGCATCACTATATATCACCAAATCATCATTTCCATTAGGTAGTGCGAGAATAGGAGCAGTAGTCAATCTCTTCTTTAATTCCTCAAAACTGAGTTGGCACTTGTCATTCCACACCCAAGGCACATTCTTTCGAGTCAACTGAGTCAATGGAGTTGCAATTTTAGAAAACCCTTCAATGAATCTTCTGTAGTACCCAGCTAACCCCAAGAAGCTTCGAATTTCTGACACTGATTCTGGCCTCTTCCAACTCACAATAGCCTCAATCTTGGATGGATCAACTGATATACCTCTATTAGAAATCACGTGCCAAAGAAAAGATACTTCATCGAGCCAAAAAGCACATTTACTGAACTTCGCAAACAATTGTTCCTCCCGAAGAATAGATAATACCATTCGCAAGTGCTGCTCGTGTTCCTCCCGAGACTTTGAATAAACAAGAATATCATCAATGAATACAACCATGAAGGTATCAAGATAAGGTTTGAAGACCCGATTCATCATATCCATAAATGTAGCTGGAGCATTTGTTAACCCGAAAGGCATGACAAGAAATTCATAATGACCATACCTACTACGGAAAGCAGTTTTAGAAATGTCTTCAGAACGGATTTTCAACTGGTGATACCCACTCCTCAAGTCAAGTTTTGAAAAGATAACCGACCCTTGAAGTTGATCAAATAAATCATCAATATGAGGGAGAGGATATTTTTTCTTCACAGTTACCTGATTCAGCTTCCGATAGTCAATGCACAATCTCAAAGACCCATCTTTCTTCTTAACAAACAAAACTGGAGCTCCCCACGGTGAAACATTGGGTTGGATGAATCCCCCATCAAGCAATTCTTGTAATTGAACCTTCAACTCTTTTAACTCAGCTGGAGCCATTCTATACGGTGTCTCAGATATTGGAGCTGTACCTGGAAGCAAGTCAATACAAAACTCGATTTCTCTATCGGGAGGCATAGCATACTCAGAATAAAATACATCTGAAAATTCTTTAACAATAGGCACATCCTCTATTTCAGGAACCCTTTTAATTGTATCAAGAACACTGGCCAAGAATCCCACACAACCACGATTCAATAACCTTCTAGCCTTCACATAAGAAATGATACGAATCTATCTACCCCAGGGAATAGCCTCAAAAGTAAATTCAGGGACATTAGGAATAGAAAATGTAACCACCTTTTTAAAACAGTCAACAGATGCATAATATTTACTCAACCAATCTATACCCAAAATAATATCAAAATCTTGTAATGGCAGGATAACTAAATCAGCAGGTAAAACATGATCACGTATATGCACATCACAAGAATGCAACACTTTATTGGTCACCAAACATTCCCCTATAGGAGTAGACACCTCTAACATATAAGGTAGAGATTCAGAAGACAAATGCAATCGAGAAGCAAAGTGCACAGACACATAAGAATGCGAAGAGCCAGGGTCTATAAGTGCTCATGCCTTCAAACTAGACACAGAAATTATACCTCCTATCACATTAGAAGAATCTGAAGCCTGTTATTGAGTGATGGCAAAGACACGACCCTGCACCTTAGGCTTCCCTGAAGAATCCCTTTTCTGGCCCTGAGAAGACCCAACTACACTTCCCGAAAACTGATTCTTTAGCCTGGGACAATCCCTCTGATAATGACCCAACTGACCACAGTTTATGCATTTACCTTGTTTCTTCCAACATCTTTCTTCAGAATGCCCCTCTTTCTGACAATAGTTACAAACCCTTTTGTTCTGACTCCCTGAAGTGTTACCTTGATTTCTGTTGCCCGACTGTCCTTAAGAAGATCCCCTGAACTGTGAAGATGCACCTTGAGATCCTCTACTATCACCACGTTGTTGTTGTTGTTGTTGCTTCCCCTGTCCTCCTTGTCTTCCTCCACCCGTTGCCTCCATCTTTCTCTTATGTTCAACAATGTCAAGCTCCACCTGGTAAGCACGATCAATCGCATCCTGCAAATCCTTAAATTTATGGGAGATAAGCTGTGTTCTGATAATTGTCTTTAATCCTTTCACGAACCTCATTGTATTTCTTTCTTCAGTTGCCACCAAATATTGACAATACCTAGCCAATTCAGTGAACTTTGCAACATATTCAGCTACAGTCATCATATTTTGCTCTAGATTAAGGAATTCCACCTCTTTTCTGTCTTGGTCCACCTTAGGAATGAAATGATCTTTGAATCTCTTTACAAAAGTCTCCCAAGCATATGGTACATGCGTCTCATCCCAATTATCCTTCACCGGTTTCCACCAATACTCGACCGCTCCAATCAGTTTATAAGTTGCAAATCGGACTTTATCCTCTTCCATACATTGCAAAACAACAAAGATCTTTTCCATAGCTTCAATCCATCTCTCAGCTTTAGTAACATCGGGCTCTCCATCATATCCTATAGGCTTCATTTTCAAAAACTGTTCTAACCCATATCTTGGTGGTGCCTGTTCCCTTTCTTGCCTCTGATCATTGATTGTTTTCATTGCAGCTTCAAACATGCCTTGGAACATTATTTGAGCCTCTTCTCTAGCATTATCTTGCCCCGAAGACCCGGACTGATCTCCTTCTGTCCCAACCATTTTCAATATGTACCTGCATAAGACACTCAACGTTACTCACTCTATACACCACTACCCTCCTAGGTTATTTAGTCATTCTAGACCATTTACAACCTAGCTCTGATACCAACTGTCGCGCCCCAGACCCGTGGTCCTACTTGCCCCCACGCTCGGGACACAATGGGAAGACGTCATAAAACACTTTGGAAATTTTTTCAAAATATACTTTCATAAAGTTTAACAAAATCAACACTTGAAGTTCGAAGACTTCCATTTAACTTTCAAACAAACTTTACAAACAACTTTCATAAACGAAAGTACTTATCCCGAAGGCTTACATACTTTTATACAACTGTACATACACCAACATTATCCAAAATATAGGTGTTACAAGATGATGAAGTCACGGAAACTCTACCCAAAAGGTTATACATCTATGTAATGTAGCCTTTACAAAACAAATCCCAACTCTTACCACTTCAACGTCCTCCCGTGCCAAGTGTCCTATCCCCTGGACTCGCCTTAATCTAAGGAAAACAAATAAACAAGGAACGGGATGAGAATAAATCTCAGTAATCTACTAACAATGCAACTACGTTTCATGCTAAAATGATAATCATAAAGAACAGTATCATAGAAATCACATAGCATATAACGATTGTAACACTCATAAGTGGATACCAAGCCAAGGTTTACCGAAATAACATAACCGTCTGAGAATACCATCTGAGAAAACCAGTTGAGTAGCATAAATAGCTGAAGCCGGGATCCCGAAAACCAAACCATAACCATAAGAACCAAAGTAACAACGGGGGGAATATGACCCAAAGTCATAACCCAAGGCTCACATAAAGGAGCTAATTCATCCCATCCAAGGCCAATCTGGACTGGGGAAAAAGGTACCAGTAGAAGACCTTATTGTGAACTTGGCTCGTGTGCCACGATAATTCCTTCCACTGCTGTAAGTACCCCAATCTGAATTTGACCTACTTTAGAGGAATTCTTGGTACCATTTAGGGATAAACCAATGGACCAGGACGTCACTAGGATAAACCTAATATTCCAGGAAATGACTTAAGGTGCCCTCCATCTTGGTATGAGAAGTGGTTAAAACCTAGGATGATCATGATTTGTTAGTTCCTTGTTATAAAAAGCTTAAGGATCTATTTATATGGTAAAAGCATATATATATTTATGTTTATATTAAATGATCTTGGCCATGATGATCATGTTTGGGGATAAAGTCTTAATCTTTATCATCCCCATTTTCGATTTAGCCCAAAATCCTCAAGTTTGGGTCATAAAGATTCAATCTTTATGTTATATTTTTGTCCCTAAAGGATTAATCTTGCATGAAAGGGCCATTTTGATGGTAAAGTTCCAATCTTTACTCATCAAATGGTCACTTTGGTCCAAAAGGGTATGTTTGCCACCCTTCTTGATATTTCTCCAATGATTGCCTTGATCACCCTTAAATCCATGTTTTGAGGTTCATTTGATGATCGAAGAGCATAGGAATGAGTTTATTTATGTATTTTGGTTCAAACATAAACTGGAATTAGAACAGTTTGGTCCAGTTTTTGCAAAATGCTCTGTTTCTGCCTGGAACTGGACTGTTTCTTGATAAACTGTCAAAATCCCCGGGAAGACCCCTCATAGCCGTACGGCTAAGTTGGGTCAGAGGGACCTTTTTTTTCTTTTCTTTTCTGTCTTGTTTTGTCAATGTTTATGCAAATAAACCTTTTTCCTCTATTAAAATCAATAACCAGTTAAAACTACAGTTTTCCGTTAAAAACACACACACACATACATGCACTTTTTCGTTAACAAACATAAGGGAGACTCGGCTTTGTCCGAGGCAACTTGGGTGACGTCAAACTCTTCCCAAGTCGTAACGTGACCTCCGAACTCATTAATCTCTAACCATTTTCATTTGTTGGGTCAACAGTTAACAAATGTTGCGTCTCCGTTAAATATGTTTAGTTCCCGTGTTTGGCTTTTCTTCCTCGAGCGAACCCGTTTCGCCCCGAGGGGGAGGATCCTTACAGTGGCGACTCCGCTGGGGAATAAAGTGTTTCCAAATTTCTTTTTAGAATCTTTGGGAATGCTTTTGTGTGGGTCAAACTTCTGTCCCCGTTTGTTGACGTTGTGCTTATTTTGTGTTTGTTTTATGTTTCTGTTTTGATGATCAGAAGCTGAAAGTTGCAAAAATAATGGATCTCCTGCTCTAGCCATACAGCTAGTTTGTTTGGGCCCACATAATGTTTCAAATTAACAATTTTGTGTAGGGCAGAAACATTCTGATGGTCCCCTTGCTTCCTCTGGTCCAGGTTCCAATTTACAGCCTCTACTTGTGCATTTTCACCTTCTTTTCCTTAGCCAAAATTGGATTTTTAAAAAGTCTTGCTCATGCACAACTTTTTTTTGGACATAAAATTGGGTTTTCAAAACCTTATTGTGCATGATCCCTTTTCATAAAGTTTTGGTCTTCAAAATCTTTTGTTGTGCACAACCTTGTTTCATAAACGATTTTCAAAAGGTTTTTCCTTGTTGTAAAGATTTTGGTTTTAATACCTTTGGTTGTGCACAATCTTTTCATGTACAAATTTTGGTTCTTGCTTGTTAATATGTTTGTTTACTTGCTTGTGCAAAATACTTGTTCATACAATACTCATGATATTAAAACGGACCAAAAAATTCTATTTTGACTCAAAAGGGAACATAGAAGGTTTCACACAACGCGCACTTGACCTTATGCACGTTCCAAAAACCCTTTAAACCCGGGATGGATGCCACGATGCAGCTTGATTGGTGCTCTTGGGCCCTTCTCGCGCGCACGGGTCCATTCCACCTCCCCTTCCGAGCCGAGTCAACCACACATGTCCGTGACACACAAATACCGTGACCATGGTTGGTTTTTGGTCTAGCTCACATCATCACATCCTTATTACGTGCCGAAAGTTAATGATGTCCAAGTTAACGCCCAAGTCAAGACTCCTTGTGAAAACAAGCATGACCAAGGTCATCTTTGACCCGGTCCTTGACTTATGCGTTAATGTCAACCATAATTAACCAAATTCATGTATTAAAGATAGGATGACACCGTGTCATTAAATTCTAATACTTAGCTCATCCTAATCATCCTTAAGCCCAAGGTTAAGGTCCGAGATCCCTCATTAAAATGAGGTCATGCCGGAATTTTGTTAAGGCGTTAAGTCAATCTTAACCTTAACCGAGGCTTAGCTATGATAATAATGGCCCATGCATTGGAATTTTGTGACGAACTAGACCCTAGGTTTGGTTCTTTTGGTCAGTGGAAGCTGCATGCCCTATAGGACCCTCGCCCGGGATAGTCCGTTCTCGGGAGTATGCAATACATGTGAAAAACGAGGGGTCTATGGGCGTAATGATGGCCTCCACTGATCCAGAAATTAGAGTAGTTGCGAAAAATAAGAGAAATATTTTCCAACCATTTAGGAATAAAGATGCGTTTTAAGTAAACCTGAACGGATAACTAACTGCACCTTGCATGAATTTGCTCCGTTTTGCTTCTTGTCTTTGACACTTTGTTTTCTTGCATTAACAAGCGTCATCACATCAATCTTTGGATGGATCCCTGTTATCCTCCAAGACCTCTGTCTAACCCTAGTCCATAGTCCCCTAGGTGCCCGTTTAATCCTAGGAATAGTCCCCTAGGAATTTCAGTCAATTCCTTGGACGGATCCCTGTTATCCTCCAAGAAGTCAGTCAAGTCTTTGGATGGATCCCCGTTATCCTCCAAGAACTCAGTCAAGTCTTTGGACGGATCCCCGTTATCCTCCAAGATCTCTGTGAAGCCGTAGGATTAATTTCTTAAGCTCCCGTTAGATTCTTCAGAATAGTCCCCTAGATCCCCGTTAAGATTCCCGTTAAATCTCTAGGAAGTCGGTCACTTCCTTGGATGGATCCCCGTTATCCTCCAAGAAGTCAGTCAAGTCCTTGGATGGGTCTCTGTTATCCTCCAAGAAGTCAGTCAAGTCCTTGGATGGATCCCTGTTATCCTCCAAGGAGTCAATCAAGTCCTTGGATGGATCCCTGTTATCCTCCAAGAAGTCAGTCAAGTCCTTGGATGGATTCCCGTTATCCTCCAAGAAGCCAGTCAAGTCCTTGGATGGATTCCCGTTATCCTCCAAGAAGCCAGTCAAGTCCTTGGACGGATCCCCGTTATCCTCCAAGAAGTCAGTCATGTTCATCTTTTCATCTTAGAATTCTAAACCCGTTCGAACTACGGTGACCTGAGCCTCTCATCGCGTGGGACCCCCTCCCTCGTGGTGAGGGGAACGTAGGCAACTTCGGCCCGGTCAAACATCTCAAAATAGAGGATTCTAAAATACGTGCAGGCATTCACCCAGTGTTTACCCAAGCCTAAAGCTACCTTTTGTCTTCCCCGTAGCTCAGATGAAGTGGAAGAGAGCATCATGTCGCCGCCTAGTGCGTGTGGAGTCAGAAAGTTCCCCGGTCACTACAACTTCTCCGATCCGGTACCTCAGAAAGATCACTTCAGTAGACAGAAGCTTGAGAAATGACGCCGCGGATAATCCGGTTGGCCCAACAAACGAAAATTTGCTCCAAGATTTAGAAGCCCCCGGGGCTGAGAAAGAAGTCATCACAGAGAGCCACAAAGAAACGCAAAGCCCGTTTGATGAGTTGACGAGAAAAGGAGGTGTCACAGCTCTACTCCAAACTGAGGGGCTCTTCACCGAAGTGACCAATCACAAAGAAGAGGTGGAAGCCACCCAACCTCCGAATTGCAACCAAAGATCGTCCACTCCATCTCACCAGAATACCGAGACCCCCATTTCTTCGCCCCCAACACGCCGTCATACACAACGAGCCTCTCATTCAAATCCTCCTCACTCTACCTCATCCCAAATCCAACATCTCCCATAGGACACCTCCTATAAAACCCCAAACACAATCCACCCAAAAGGCCCGCAAACCACACTGTTCACACCAGTTACGCCTCGAGCATCATACCCAAAACACTTTCCCAATCATATCCCTTCTCGGTTTGATGCCATAAACCAAGTCACCAGAGCTCAATTACTGTTTAGACCATATATGGATACCCGAACAGGCATCACCAACTTGCATCCACCAGATTTCCCGATGAGATTCCGGGGTGACCCGTATCATTTCTACAATCCAAGACCTTTTGGACCACAAGCTCCTTGCATGCCTCCAATGTATATTCCTGCAAGCAACCAAGATTATGGGTATGCCTATGCCCCTGCGCCTCCGCAAAACCCCCTCAACCATCCATTGGGAAAGAGAAAGCGAATGGAAGCTAAGTTCGAAAGGACACTCAATGAGAACCCCTTTGCATGGAGAGGCTGTGATTCTTGTCTCCGCCCCGCTCCGGTCAATGATGAGAGAAAATCCAAATGCCAAGCCAAATCCCGTTTCACGAGGTTTGAGGATTTCAGAATGCCCATAAACAATGTATTTGAAGGATTGGTCAAGCAGGGCCTCACATCACCTCTTGTCAATTTTCAACCTAAAAACCCCAAAAGGCGTCTCAACAAGACCAAGAGGTGTGCCTTTCACAACTATCATGGACATGATACCGATGATTGCACCGCTTTAAAACGTGTCATCCGGAAGTTGATCGCGAAAGGAAAGCTTGAATGCCCCCGGTTGGGAAATCGGGAATGAAACTACAGCTTTGGTCAGAAGCGGAATGTCAAAAACCTCTCCCATCAACCTCCCCTTAGAAAGAGTATGTTTTCATCCTTAGGAAGAGTCAGTTGCTTCTAAGATGTGTGGTAAGCCCTTAAGAAACGTCAGTTAGGTTTAGAGTCTTGACTCCCCGGTTGATGCCATGTGGTGACCATTCTGAGTCCATTGTCAGTTTTCTTAATAAAATTATTATTATTATTGCCTTGTCAAAAGTTTGCAAAAATGTGTGTGAGTATTTCACTCAAAACAAAAGTTTGTTTTTTTTTAAAAAAAAATCTTAAAATAAAAAGATCAAGTTTTTCCTAAAAGGCTAATCCGATAATGAAGCATTCTTCTCAAATCACGGTTATAGTTTCACCTTGAGGTTTAATATGCTAAAGTCCTTTGCGGCCTTGTCCATTGGAAACATCGACCAATGAGCCCACATCTGAATTGGCGTCCGAGATAACCATCCACGTGAACAACAAGGAGAAACCCGTGCTTCGGAAGCCCAAAGGCGGCTACATCAAATGGAGGTCCGTATCTTCGTCGAGTGCCACACACGAAGGCTACGCACCTTGAAAGGAAGTCACCAAAAGGAGATGGCCAAAGCAAACTCCCAACTCATGAGTAGACAAATCCGGCAATTACAACGCCAAGCCAAATGGAGACCTCGCGACATCTTTCCCGATGACATGGAACCCGAGTTCCCCGTGGAAGACATGGAATATGCCGCCAACAACCCCTCCAACAATTGAGGAAGAAAATGGATCATCGTGCTTCATGGGAACCCATCCCTAAAAAAATAAATAAAATAATAATAATAATAATAATAATAATAGAGTTTTCCAGCCTCGTAGGATCTAGACTTTCACCAAAGTCCGTCTTGGACTGTGTCTTTTTATTTTTACAAAGGTCCAAACTTGGGACATGTATGTATAAAGTTATATAAATAAAAGAGTCATTTTCATTCTCTTCTCTCAAGACTTGAGACATTATTTGCAATATACATTTACTCTTGAAATTGTCTCGCTTGTTATTATCAATTGATTGCTACGTCCCTAAAATGATGAATTGAATTCTAAGCATACTAGTCAATGACGACTCATTAAGGATGAATGGACCTAACACAAATGAAAAATGCTAAATGCAAACAATTAATCTTGATGTGAATAAATGTTGTGATCAATTGGCATGAAGAAACCATTAATGGCAAGTCTTCCTCTATACACATCCCCGATACACATTTCCCGATACACAACCCGATACACATTTCCGATACAAAAGCATCCCGAGACAATGAAAAGGCAACGATGTTGTTGCTCAACCACCAAGATTCAACCGTGATCGCGCGTACGCGACCAAGCAAAGGACTTCCCGGATCTTCAAAGTCAAAGTGAGAAGTGACAGACATTCCACCAAGGGGCTACAAATGAGCCAATGTCCAAGATAGCAAGTTGGGGCTAATGTTTCCCCTCTCTAAAAAAAATGATAAGAGAGAAAAGAAATGGATAATGGAAAGAAGGAAAGGAAATGAATATTGGCAAAGAGGAAGTTTACCTCAAAAGCTCACCAAGTTCACTGCAAAAGTCCACCTCAAAGAACATCCTGAGGAGTTCACCGCAAAGCAAAGCGATCTACATCAGAAAAGCAACAACATCCTTCAAAAGGACACCGACTTCAACAAAAGACGATCCATGGCCGAACTACGGCGACCTGAGCTCCTCAAACTGAGGGGAACGTAGGCAACCTTCGGGTCCGGTCACAACATGAAACAAAACTATCAAACCGTGGTCCTCTCAAAATGACCAAGTTCTTTTCCCTCGGTCCCATCAATGATCGATTTCCCAGACACACCTTCTTCTTCCGATCTTGCCATTGATCGAATCTTAATCTCAATTGATCACAACATTTATACATGTTAAGGCTAATTGCTTGTTAAAATCCTGACTTAATGACGAACATGGTCCATTCAAGCAATCATTTGATGATATTAACTAAGGCAAAATTTCAAATGTCTCAACAAGTCTTCTTTTCTCCATCTTAGGAAAAAGCTAAACACTTGTATTCTGTCAAGCAAGGGCTTCCTCCCATTTCATGATATATTGCTCAAAGAGCTCACCAGCATAAAGGGACTCTCTTCCAAATAAAAGGCCCTTGCATGTTTCCTCCAAGAAAAATACTTTAAAGTCCCCGTTCTATCGAGTCGGCTGGATCACTCATAAAAAAAAAAGGTACCAAAAAAGTAGCCCGCTTGGTTGAAAACCCTTAAGGGCGGCCTAGGAAAAAAACAAGGTGTGCCATAAAAGACGCAAAAGAGATGTCCGCTAGGTTGAAAACCCGAAAGGGCGGCCTAGGCAAAAGAAAGGGTGCGTCATGAAAAAAGGGATGGGTTCCTAACGACATCAAAGGCCACGAGACGACAACGGGTCCACGTCAACATCAAAAGTCGAAGGACGACATTGGGGCTACCTCCACAGCAACGGCAACAAGGACATGGGGCTACCTCCACATCAACGACAACAAGGACATGGGGCTACCCCGACATCAATGACAAAGATGACATTGGGGCTATCCCCACAACAGTGACGAGCAAATTTCCTACCATCAGTTACTTTTCAACAAATGGACAAAATCCAAAGGACTTTATGCATAACAAACCTCACGGTTAAGTTAAAATCAAAAATTTGACTAAAATGCTTTGTTCAAAGATTTGCCTTTAGAAATAAGCATTTCCAAAATTTTCCCTTTTAGCATCATTTATCAAAGACCTGTTCAAGCAAAATGCTTTTGATCTCCCCTCAAAATGATTTTCCCAAAGTCTTGGACCTCTTCGTCTACAGTGTGTCTCAAGGGTCACCCCTAGGCTCTCCCCCGGTGTCAATAAAGAGTGTCAATCATCCCATAGAGCTGAGTTGACCCAAGTCAAACCTTGACCCAGAATGGTCATTATAGGTTGAGACCCTTGTCCCGACAGTCCTTAGTCCGACGTAAGACCAGTTTTTCGGTCAAACTCCCTAAAGATGGAGTTGACCAAAGTCAAACCTAGACTTAGAATAGTCATTATAGGTTGAGACCTTATCCCCGGCAGTCCTTAGTCAGATGTAAGACCAGTTTTCCGGTCAAACTCCCCAAAGATGGAGTTGACCCAAGTCAAACCTAAACTTAGAATAGTCATTATAAGGTTGAGACCTTGTCCCCGGCAGTCCTTAGTCGGACGTAAGACCAGTTTTCCGGTCAAAATCCCCAAAGATGGAGTTGACCCAAGTCAAACCTAGACTTAGAATAGTCATTATAGGTTGAGATCTTGTCCCCGGCAGTCCTTAGTCGGACGTAAGACCAGTTTTTCCGGTCAAACTCCCCAAAGATGGAGTTGACCCAAGTCAAACCTAGACTTAGAATAGTCATTATAGGTTGAGACCTTGTCCCCGGCAGTCCTTAGTCAGACGTAAGACCAGTTTTCCGGTCAAACTCCCCAAAGATGGAGTTGACCCAAGTCAAACCTAGACTTAGAATAGTCATTATAGGTTGAGACCTTGTCCCCGACAGTCCTTAGTCGGACGTAAGACCAGTTTTCCGGTCAAAATCCCCAAAGATGGAGTTGACCCAAGTCAAACCTAGACTTAGAATAGTCATTATAGGTTGAGACCTTGTCCCCGGCAGTCCTTAGTCGGACGTAAGACCAGTTTTCCGGTCAAACTCCCCAAAGATGGAGTTGACCCAAGTCAAACCTAGACTTAGAATAGTCATTATAAGGTTGAGACCTTGTCCCCGGCAGTCATTAGTTGGACGTAAGACCAATTTTCTGGTCAAACTCCCCAAAGATGGAGTTGAGCCAAGTCAAACGTAGACTTAGAATAGTCATTATAAGGTTGAGAACTTGTCCCCGGCAGTCCTTAGTCGGATGTAAGACCAGTTTTCCGGTCAAACTCCCCAAAGATGGATTTGACCCAAGTCAAACCTAGGCTTAGAATAGTCATTGTAGGTTGAGACCTTGTCCCCGGCAGTCCTTAGTCAGACGTAAGACCAGTTTTCCTGTCAAACTCCCCAAAAATGGAGTTGACCAAACCTAGACTCAGAATAGTCATTATAGGTTGAAGCCTTTTTCCCGGTAGTCTAAAATGACGTAAGACCATTCTGTGTAAGTCAACCCTCTCCATAGAGCCAAGTTGACCATGTCCCGCCTCTGCCTCGCCAAGAGTCACGTTTCCTTGTGTAAGTCAACCCTCTCCATAGAGCCAAGTTGACCATGTCCCGCCTCTGCCTCACCAAGAGTCACGTTTCCTTGTGTAAGTCAACCCTTTCCATAGAGCCAAGTTAACCATATCCCCGTGTAAGTCAACCCTCTCCATAGAGCCAAGTTGACCATGTCCCGCCTCTGACCCCGAGAGTCACGCTTCCTTGTGTAAGTCAACCCGCTTCCTTGAGCCAAGTTGACCATATCACTGTGTAAGCCAACCCTCTCCATAGAGCCAAGTTGACCATATCCTGCCTCGCCAAGAGTCACGCTTCCTCGTGTAAGTCAACCCTCTCCATAGAGCCAAGTTGACCATGTCCCACCTCTGACCCCGAGAGTCACGCTTCCTTGTGTAAGTCAACCCGCTTCCTTGAGCCAAGTTGACCATATCCCCGTGTAAGTAAACCCTCTCCATAGAGCCAAGTTAACCATATCCCGCCTCTGCCTCGCCAAGAGTCACGCTTCCTTGTGCAAGTCAACCCTCTCCATAGATCCAAGTTGACCATGTCCTGCCACTGCCTCGCCAAGAGTCACGCTTCCTTGTTTAAGTCAACCCTCAACATAGAGCCAAGTTGACCATGTCCCGCCTCTGACCCCGAGAGTCACGCTTCCTTGTGTAAGTCAACCCTCTCCATAGAGCCGAGTTGACCATGTCCCGCCTCTGACCCCGAAAGTCACGCTTCCTAGTGTAAGTCAACCTTCTCCATAAGAGCCAAGTTGACCATGTCCCGCCTCTGAACTCGCCAAGAGTCATGCTCGTCCCCTTAGGAAATGATGACTGGTATCCGCCTATCCCCTTAGGTTTGGATAGCCTTAAAACTTCTCTCTCATCCTGAACTATGTTAGGCTTGATTCCCCGCAAATGGGATACGTAGGAATCCTATACCCCTAGGTCCAGCCATGTAAACCAAATCGGTCAAGCCGTCTTCCCGTCAGATTGGGATGCTTATTTTATCGACAACCCCGCTTTCCTAAAGCGACGTTGCCGAGGGGCTCTGTAAGTACCCCAATCTGAAACCAACCAACTTTAGAGGAATTCTTAGCACCATTCAGGGATAAACTGATTGGCTAGGACCTCACTAGGATAAACTGAAAATTTCAGGACTGCTTTGGAATTAAATTTGGAAAAATCCAGAAGCTCGCCAGGCTGAGTCGTACGGATGGTTTGGGTACTAGAGGGGCCTATCCGTACAGCTGGTTTAGGCACCCTCAGTCCCTATAAATTGAGACCCTTGCTGATCATTTTAGGGGGGGGAGAAATTATGATTAAAGAGTGGAAACTCTGTAGAATCAAAAACTGAGAGAAAACCACCATATAAATTGAGTGAAAAGAGAGGAAGATAGGCAAGAACCCCACCATAGGTGAAGCCTCCTTCTCCCCATCTTCTCTCCATCTCAAAATTCTTTTATTTCTTGATTATCTTGTTTATGTTTTTGTATTGCTCTTTATTTTACCTTGTAAGCCTTGTCCATTCAATCACTTTTACATTCTTGTAAGACTTGTCCATTCAAGCACATATATTGCTACATATATATACATATTGTGATCTAAATCATGAAATGACTCAAGGTGCCCTCCATCTTGGTATGAGAAGTGGTTAAAACCTAGGATGATCATGATTTGTTAGTTCCTTGCTAGAAAAAGCTTAAGGATCCATTTATATGGTGAAAGCATATATATATTTATGTTTATATTAAATGATCTTGGCCATGATGATCATGTTTGGGGATAAAGTCTTAATCTTTATCATCCCCATTTTTGACTTAGCCCAAAATCCTCAAGTTTGGGTCATAAAGATTCAATCTTTATGTTATATTTTTGTCCCTAAAGGATTACTCTTGCATGAAAGGGCCATTTTGATGGTAAAGTTCCAATCTTTACTTATCAAATGGTCACTTTGGTCCAAAAGGGCATGTTTGCCATCCTTCTTGATATTTCTCCAATGATTGCCATGATCACCCTCAAATCCATGTTTTGAGGTTCATTTGATGATAAAAGAGCATAGGAATGAGTTTATTTATGTATTTTGGTTCAAACATAAACTGGAATCAGAACAGTTTGGTCCAGTTCCTGCAGAATGCTCTGTTTCTGCCTGGAACTGGACTGTTTCTTGATAAACTGTCAAAATCCCCGGGAAGACCCCTCATAGCCGTACGGCTAAGTTGGGTAAGAGGGACCTTTTTTTCTTTTCTGTCTTGTTTTGTCAATGTTTATGCAAATAAACCCTTTTTCCTCTGTTAAAATCAATAACCAGTTAAAACTACAGTTTTTCGTTAAAAACACACACATACATGCACTTTTTCGTTAACAAACATAAGGGAGACTCGGCTTTGTCCGAGGCGACTTGGGTGACGTCAAACTCTTCCCAAGTCGTAACGTGACCTCTGAACTCATTAATCTCTAACCATTTTCATTTGTTGGGTCAAAAGTTAACAAATGTGGTGACTCCGTTAAATATGTTTAGTTCCCGTGTTTGGATTTTCTTCTTCGAGCGAACCCGTTTCGCCCCGTGGGGGAGGATCCTTACAAAAATGCACACGAAAGAAGCACTCATAAAGAGTTCACAACCATCATGAAATAAAGTCACAACACATTCTTGCACACACTTGAACATGAACCTCAATAACCATAACAACATCCCAAAACACTCATCCAATTACCCTAGACCATCACTTAAAATCTAGACAAGGTTTGGCTTCTAATTCAATAAGATTGAAACACTTAACAATTCAGGGGGGGGGTGCGGTCGCCCGAAATACCCTGTGCGGCCGTTCACAAAGCCCTGTTTCATGACCAAACCTTTCAGATAGACTGTGCGGCCGCGCACGCCCATTTTGGGCGGCCGCCCACTACACCTCGCAGGCCAAAACCAAAATAAATTATACTCCCTTCGTTTCACCGTCCCAAAAGTACTACCCTACTTCTATCTTACCAAATATAACTCAATAAAACTGAGTTACTGTAAGGATCCCGCCCCGCACAGGAAACGCGACGAGTATGGGGGCAAAACGCCAAACACGGTTATCACGTAAAAACATAACGGAGTCGCCACATTTGTTAATTATTTAACCCAACAAATAGAAAGGTTAGAGATTCTATTAGTTCGGAGGTCAGGTTATGCCTTGGGAAGAGTTTTACGTCACCCAAGTCACCTCGGATAGGACCGAGTCTCCCTAACGTTAGTTAACAAAGTGCATGTGTGTGTGTGTGTTTCAAAAATGGGAGAAACTGATTTTTAGCAAAACTGGTTAATTATTTAACAGAAAAGGGTTATTTTGTAAACATTCTGACCAAAAAAGGAAGAAACTGAAAAATGCATTCCCCGGCAAAAGTAGCCGTACGGATGGGGAGGGCATTCCAGGGATTTTTGACAGTTTACCATAAAACTATCCAGTTTCAGGCAAAACAGAGTGTTCTTGCTGAAACTGGACTGAAATGACCAATTTCAGTTATTTTCTTTTAACAAAAACATGGATTTGATCATCCCTATTTCATTGATAACAAATTAGACACCAAAAACAAAGGTTTTGGGTGTGATCAAGACAATCATTGGGGAAGTTTTGGGAAAGGTGGTGAACATGCCCTTTGGGCCAAAATTGCCATTTGATGAGTAAAGATTGAAACTTTACCATCAAAATGGACTTTTTATGAAAGATTAACCTTGAGGGATAACAAGAAAAACATAAAGATCCAATCTTTATGACCCAATCTTAGGGATTTTTTTAGCTAGATCAAGGTTGGGATGATAAAGATTGAGCCTTTATCCCCCAACATGATCATCATGGCCTAGTATGTGGATTACTAACATAAAGACATGAGATTTCACCTTGATAAAGAGATCTTTAAGCCATTTAGAGCAAAGAAATCAAATCATGATCATCCTTAGCTTTGAACCTCTTTCACACAAAAATATGAAGGGCACCTTGAATCATGCTCATGGTTTAATTCATATTATATGTATATATATATATATATATATATATATATATATATATATATATATATATATATATATATATATATATAAGATATATATGCTTGAAATAGACAAGTCTTGTAGTAATACAATATATATATGCTTGAGAGGACAAGTCTTACAAGAATGTAAATAAGAACAAGTAATATTATTAACAAAACAAAATAGAGTTGAGATGAAGAGAAGATGGGGGAAGGGGACCTCACCTATGATGGTTCTAGTCTATCGTCCTTTCCTTCACTCAATTATAAGGGTGATCTCTCTCCCAGACACAATTTCTGCAGAGTTTCCCCTATCTAAACAATATTCTTCCCCCCTTGAAATGATCAGTATGTCGTTCAATTTATAGAGGTTGAGGGTGCCCAACATAGCTGTACGGCTAGGGACCTCATGTGCCCAAACCATCCGTACGACTCAACTTGGCGAGCTTCTGGATTTTTCAAAGTTTAATTCCAGTTCAGTCCTGGAATATTAGGTTTATCCTAGTGAGGTCCTGGTCCATTAGTTTATCCCTAAATGGTACCAAAAATTCCTCTAAGGTAGGTCAATTTCAGATTGGGGTACTTACAGAGCCTCTCGGCAACGTCGCTTTTGAAGAAAGCGGGGTTGTCGACAAAACAAGCATCCCAATCTGATGGGAGGACGGCTTGGCCGATTTGTTCTAAGGCTGGACCTAGAGGTATAGGATTCCTACGTATCCCTATTCGAGGGAATCAAGCCTAACGCAGTTCGGGTGAGAGATTTTAAGGATACTCAAACCTATGGGCCTTAGGTGGATATTCATTCATCCTTTCCTAAACAGGCATGGCTCAAAGGCCGGGCTTGGTCAACTTGGCTCTATTCGGAGAGGGTCGACTCAAGGAATGGGCATGGCTCAGAGGCTCAAATAATGGGCATGGATCAGAGGCTGGGATTGATCGACTAGGCTCTATCGGAGAGGGTCGACTCAAGGAATGGGCATGGCTCAGAGGCTCAAATAATGGGCATGGCTCAGAAGCTGGGCTCGATCGACTAGGCTCTATCGGAGAGGGTCGACTCAAGGAATGGGCATGGCTCAGAGGCTCAAATAATGGGCATGGCTCAGAGCCTGGGCTCGATCGACTAGGCTCCATCGGAGAGGGTCGACTCAAGGAATGGGCATGGCTCAGAGGCTCAAATAATGGGTATGGCTCAGAGGCTGGGCTCGATTGACTAGGATCTATCGGAGAGGGTCGACTCAAGGGTAACTGGTCTCATGTCCGACTAAGGACTGCCGGGCCACATTGGTCAATTTGGTCAACTTTTCTCATGGCGAAGGGTCGACTACACAAACTGGTCTTACGTCTCTCCAGACCGCCGTCATAATGATAGGTTTTTTCTAACCTGGCCACTCTCAGGGGACAAAGGTTTTCGTAACCTAATCATGACTATACTAGTCTTACGCCCTACCAAGGGCTGCCGAGGCAATAACATCTTAACTTTCATCCTGGACTTACGAGGTACGGCCGGGACTTTCATGATTTCACTTTCTTCCCTAGACTTACAAAGTACGGCCGGGCCAACAAAAATCCAATGGTCTTACGCCACGCCAGAAGGCCAAGGACGAATCTCACAAAACCTAATGGTCTTACGTCACACCGGATGGCCAAAGGACATGTCTAACCTAATGGACTTATGTCATTCCGGACTGCCAAAGGACAATTTTAACCTAATGGACTTATGTCATTCCGGACTGCCAAAGAACAATTTTAACCTAATTGACTTATGTCATTCCGGACTGCCAAAGGGTAATTTTCACCGAACCTAATGGTCTTACGTCACGTCGGACGGCCAAAGGGCATAATCTCACTAAACCTAATGGTCTTACGTCAAGCCGGACGGCCAAAAGGGCAATTTTCACCGAACATAATGGTCTTACGTCACGCCGGACGGCCAAAGGGCATAATCTCACTAAACCTAATGGTCTTACGTCACGCCGGACGGCCAAAGGACAATTTTAACCTAATGGACTTATGTTATTCCAGACTGTCAAAGGACAATTTTAACCTAATGGACTTATGTCATTCCGGACTGCCAAAGGACAATTTTAACCTAATGGACTTATGTCATTCCGGACTGCAAAAGGGCAATTTTCACCTAACCTAATGGTTTTACGTCACGCCGGACGGCCAAAGGGCATAATCTCACTAAACCTAATGGTCTTACGTCACGCCGGACGGCCAAAAGGGCAATTTTCACCGAACCTAATGGTCTTACGTCACGCCGGACGCCCAAAGGGCATAATCTCACTAAACCTAATGGTCTTACGTCACGCCGGACGGCCAAAGGACAATTTTAACCTAATGGACTTATGTCATTCAGGACTGCCAAAGGACAATTTTAACCTAATGGACTTATGTCATTCCGGACTGCCAAGGGACAATTTTAACCTAATGGACTTATATCATTCCGGACAGCCAAAGGACAATTTTAACCTAATGGACTTATGTCATTCCGGACTGCCAAAGGGCAATTTTCACCGAACCTAATGGTCTTACGTCTCGCCGGAAGGCCAAAGGGCAATTTTAACCTAATGGACTTATGTCATTCTGGACTGCCAAAGGACATAATCTCACGAAACCTAATGGTCTTACGTCACACCGGACGGCCAAAGGGCAATTTTCACCGAACCTAATGGTCTTACGTCACGCCGGACGGCCAAAGGACAATTTTAACCTATTGGACTTATGTCATTCCGGACTGCCAAAAGGGCAATTTTCACCGAACCTAATGGACTTATGTCATTCCGGACTGTCAAAGGACAATTTTAACCTAATGGACTTATGTCATTCCGGACTGCCAAGGGACAATTTTAACCTAATGGACTTATGTCATTCCGGACAGCCAAAGGACAATTTTAACCTAATGGACTTATGTCATTCCGGACTGCCAAAGGGCAATTTTCACCGAACCTAATGGTCTTACGTCACGCCGGAAGGCCAAAGGGAAATTTTAACCTAATGGACTTATGTCATTCTGGACTGCCAAAGGACATAATCTCATGAAACCTAATGGTCTTACGTCACACCGGACGGCCAAAGGGCAATTTTCACCGAACCTAATGGTCTTACGTCACGCCGGACGGCCAAAGGACAATTTTAACCTAATGGACTTATGTCATTCCGGACTGCCAAAATGGCAATTTTCACCGAACCTATTGGACTTATGTCATTCCGGACTGCCAAAGGACAATTTTAACCTGGACTTACGAATCACGGCCGGGTTAATTCAAATTCTTAACCTGGGCTTACGAAGCGCGGCCGGGTTAATTCAAATTCTTAACCTGGGGCTTACGAAGCACGGCCGAGCTAAATTTCATACTCTTAACCTGGACTTACGAAGCGCGTCCGGGTTAATTTCATAAAGTTCAAACTCTTAACCTGGACTTATGAATTACGGCCGGGTTAATTTAAATTCTTAACCTGGGCTTACGAATTACGGCCGGGCTAAATTTCATACTCTTATCCTGGACTTACGAAGCGCGGCCAGGTTAATTTCATAAAGTTCAAACTCTTAACCTGGACTTACGAATTACGGCCGGGTTAATTCAAATTCTTAACCTGGGCTTACGAAGCGCGGCCGGGTTAATTCAAATTCTTAACCTGGGCTTACGAATTACGGCCGGGTTAATTCAAATTCTTAACTTGGGCTTACGAAGCGCGGCCGGGTTAATACAAATTCTTAACCTGGGCTTACGAAGCGCGGCCGTGTTAATTCAAATTCTTAACCTTGGCTTACGAAGCGCGGCCGGGCTAAATTTCATACTCTTAACCTGGACTTACGAAGCGCGGCCGGGTTAATTTCATAAAGTTCAAACTCTTAACCTGGACTTCCGAATTACGGTCGGGTTAATTCAAATTCTTAACCTGGGCTTACGAATTACGGCCGGGCTAAATTTCATACTCTTAACCTGGACTTACGAAGCGCGGCCGGGTTAATTTCATAAAGTTCAAACTCTTAACCTGGACTTACGAATTACGGCCGGGTTAATTCAAATTCTTAACATGGGCTTACGAAGCGCGGCCGGGTTAATTCAAATTCTTAACCTGGGCTTACGAAGTGTGGCCGTGTTAATTCAAATTCTTAACCTGAGCTTACGAAGAGCGGCCGGGTTAATTCAAATTCTTAACCTGGGCTTACGAAGCGCGGCCGGGTTAATTTCATAAAGTTCAAACTCTTAACTTGGACTTACGAATACGGCCGGGTTAATTCAAATTCTTAACCTGGGCTTACGAAGCGCGGCCGGGTTAATTCAAATTCTTAACCTGGGCTTACGAATTACGGCCGGGTTAATTTCATAAAGGTGGTCTTACGTACATCTAGGAACTGCCCGATTTTCATTTTATTGGGAACCTAATCTTTTTAGGTTCAATTCAAGTTGCATGAGCCAAAAGGGGTATTTTAGACACTTTTCAAAGAGAGGGGGCCTAAGTTCTATTTCAAAAACCTAGGGGGAACCATGTTCAAGGCGTCAGGGGCCAGAGTGTAAATTGTGGGCTGAGATTCTTCCTCACCCAAACCAGCCGTACGGCTTAAGAAGGCGTCTCCTTCTTTTTCAAAACAGCATCCATACGGATGATTGCTGCATTTTTCAAAATCCAAGCCGAAAATCCCAGAGGGAGAGGCGATTTCAAGAGGGAAATTCATCAAAATTCTCCGGATTTCTTTCTCCAAACCGTTCAAAATTCACTTATGGATGCTCGGGCGAGAAGGGGATACCCAAGAGGGGTGGATACGCGGCTCGACATGGTCCGCAATTTCTGGGGCTACACCATTGCCCTTAATGACGCGGAAGCGGGGTTCTATAAGTCCCCTACCGCTCATTTGTGCCATGACCGAGTGGTAAGTCTTCTTTCCCACTCGATCTTTGTCAATTTTGTGCACTCCCTAGTCCTAGGGTTCATGTTCATGTAATTTGGTGTTTTCGCCTTCCTAGGTGCGATTCCACAAAATTGGCTTCGTTTTCACGTTATTGGGATCGCTAGGGACATGGGCATGTGTTCATATCATCATTTGGACATGCCTAGCTATACTTTCTAAAATCAAAGTGCGTTGTCCCGCGATTTATGAATAAACTACTTGTACCTTAGGTTCGACTAGTCATCTTGACACATTCAAGTGCATGCTAGCATTTCCTAGGATAAATTGTTGCATGTTTGTGGAAATTCGGGACACTAAGCCTCAAAATGGGGACGGATTTCGTTCAGGGGAAAATCCTTTCAAACAAAATCTTACACAGTTTATCATGAGAAACACACCCTTAAATGCCCAACGCCGTTTAAAAGGGGACAACACTTTTCTTTTTTTTTTTACAAAAGACACCCTCAAACGCCCAATGCAATTTGAAAGGGGTAAAGTCGCATTTATTTGCAAAACACACCCTCAAATGTCCAACGCAATTTGAAGAGGGTAAAATCACATATTTTTTTTCACAAGACACACCCTCAAACGCCCGACGCAATTTTAAAAGGGTAAAATCACATTTATTTGCATGATTCATTCATCATATCCATTTACCCTACGCATTGGTATCTTAAAACTGTGTTATTCATACCTTTGTTGTGTTTACCTGCAGGGCGGTGATCCCAAATCTTGAGGATCTCCCGACATGTGATGTTCCTTGTGGGAGGCCATGCCCGAAGCAGTCGGCGATGGGCCCGGTCCGAGAGAGTGGGTAGGGCGCACCGGCTTGGTGCCATCCATCCACGCCATAGGCCAGCTGGTTAGCACTAACAGTAGCCTTGGACTCATCTCTGCTTTGGGCGAGCATTGGTGGGATACGACCCACACCTTTCATTTGGGCTGGGGAGAGGTGACCGTGACTCCCGCAGACTTTTCTGCCATTACCGGGCTCTCCTTTGGCGGCCGACCAGTTATCTAGGCCCACCGGCTCTCGGCCGCGGATATTGAGGCACTCATCGGCTTTTTGGGATTCGCTCCATGACCCCGGCTTTCACGAGCTCGCCCCAGATCCTTTTGCTCATTTGGCCTTGGAGCGTGTGGAGCCCCAACCGACCAGACACCCCGATCCTCCTTCCCAGGTTCCTCCTTCCTTCTTTCTGGGCCAATCCTCTTCGGGTGAAGGCTCGAGCTTGGCGGAGTCCATATTTTTCTTTGACCCCAACATGTGCCCATCTCGTCCCTTGGAGAGGGTTTACTCGCCTCCAGAGGATCCTTACCCAGATTCTGATTAGGATGTACCTATGTGAACAATTTTTCTTTTGTTTCATTTTAACAATGTATGACAATTTGTTATCTTTGGTGTTTAAAATTTTTTCCCTTTTATTTGTAAATTCATCATTTATGCATGCTTGGGCCTCGAGGGGGCTTTATGGTCATTTTTGGACCGTCGGGGATTTCCGAGATGTGTTTGGACTCAATTATGCGGAGTTTGACACATGTCTGACAGTTTTTGAACAAGTGAAAATGAGTTTCACTTGTGGGAAATCAGCTAATACAGGCTGCTGATATGAAATTTTTCACAGGGACAGTCTAGCCGTACGGATCGTACAAGCATGGTTGACTTTTTTTTTTCTTTTTTTTTTTATTTTACCAATCTTTCTGAGGACTTTTTAGGGAATTTTGACAGGCGGGAGACCTTATTTGACTCGGACCGTTTTACCCAAAGCATGACTCTTCGTTGGCCCTTCCATCGCACGATTATGGCTTGCCAGCCCCAGTGCTTTAACTTTGCCGGGAACTACTCCTCGGGTCTCACGGTTATGGCTTGCTAGCCCCAGTGTTTTGTCTTTGCCGGGAACTACTCCTTGGGTTCCACCCTATTCTTTTGGGTGCGTATCCTCCTTGCCTAGGATACGGTCCACCTTTGCACGGGTTTCCTTTTCCTAAGCAATCCAAACATATTATTTTTCTCTCTTTCACATATCCCATCATCTTCTCTTCCTAGGAGTGGCCTAGTTGACTCTGACACGGACAAGAGCAGATCATGCTTGCTCGCACGAATAGACACACATAGGCATTTACGGGAGTGAGTCCCTTTTCTGAGGAAGGAAGCCTATGGACAGAAATTCAAGTGTTTGGCTCTTTCCTAAGATGTGGAAAAGAAGACTTGTCGAGGCATTTGAAATCGGCCTTAGTTAATGTCATCAAAATGATTGATCGAATGAACCATGTCCAGTATCCGGTCAAGATTCAAGCAATTAGCATTAACATGCATAAATGTTGTGATAATTTGAGATTCAGATTCGATCAATGGCAAGATCGAGGTGTGTTTACGAGGGATTGGTCATTGACGGGACCAAGGGAAGAGAGCCGGGTCATTTTGGAAGGACCGAAGCTTGATGGGTTCATTTCATGCTATGACCGGACCCGAAGGTTGCCTACGTTCCCCTCAATGTGAGGAGCTCAGGTCGCCGTAGTTCTGCCTTTGGGCAGCTTTTGCCGGGATTAGTTTCCTTTTGCCGTCTCGGGGGGAGGGGGGCGTTGTTACTCACTTCGATTTGCGGTGATCTCTTTGAGATGGACCTCTTGGGATGAACCCTCTTTGGCGTGGATGGGTCTCTTGAGGCAAGCATTTCTTTTTTCACATTCATTCATTTTCTCCCCCCCCCCTTTTTTTTTTTTTGCTTTCGAGGGAGGAGGTAATCATTAGCCCTAGCTTGCTTTCTTGGGCATTGGCTCCTTTGTATCCCTTGGAGGTGTGCCTGTCACTTAGGGCTGACTTTGAAAGTCTAGGAAGCCCTTTGTCTGATTGCGTACGCGCGTTCACGGTTAAGCCTTGGTGGTTGAGCAACAACGTCCTCACCTTTTTGCTGTCTCGGGATGCCTTTGATGTGCATCAGGGATTTGTCTCAGAAAGATGTATAGGGTTGTGTATCGGGGAAGTGTATGAGGGAAGACTTTCATTAATGGTTTTCTTCATGCCAATTGATCACAACATTCATTCATATCAAGATTAATTGTTTGCATTTTGTACTCTTTTGTGTTTGGGTCCATTCATCCTTGAATGAGTCATCGTTGACTATTATGTTTGTGAGTCAACTCATCATTTTGGGGATATAGCGATCATTTGACAACGTTAATCAAAGCAGTTCCGAGAGTTAATGCATTTTTCAAGATAATGCCTCAAGTCTAGAGAGAATAGAAGTAAAAACGATTCATTTTCATGGGAGATTCAATTTTTACAAACATCGACTCAACTATTGACTCTATTGACTTGACCATTCTACTATTCACTGTCTCGACCATGGTTAACTCCGTGGTTTTTCACATAACATTGCCGCGCAGGGCTTTTCATAAAAATAAACAAAAGTCTTTGTCCACAACGGACTCTTTAGGGACTCTCTAGAACCTACAATGCTAGACCACTCCCACCTTCTTTTCCTTCTTCCACCTCCTTACATCTCCAGCTCAAACCCATTTGTCTCCTTGCTTGGTAATGGCACCTTCATCGATGAGTTCTTGGATTCTGTCTTTCAAGGCATCACACGCCCCGGTGGAGTGTCCTACCCCTTGGTGATAGCGGCAAAACAGAGTTTCATCGGACCGTTGGCTGGGATGCTCGGATGAGATTACACTTGGGTCAAGTAATGTGATTTTCCCTTCTTTGAGCAATTGATCAAGTAGCGAGGCTCTCGGGGTTCCCAGCTCGCGAAAGAGGCGGTATGGGGCGGCCCTTTAACGGTGAGAGGGTTTGGGAGCTATGGGGCGAGGTCGGCTGTTTCTTGGTGGCAGGCCTCTGCTTGGGGTTTGGTTTTGGGGGGGTAGACTTCCCCGATGTCCCGGAGTCATTTGGGCATTGACTGGAGCAACGAAGGAGGGGTCGTTTGAGATGGGCCCGGTGGGGGGGACTTTTCAAGTGTGGATGATTTCTGAGGTAAGCCCTGATATCTAGGATTCCATCCACTATTGTGTGCATGCAGGATTGGACGTTCCTCATGTCTTCCTGTTGAATACGGCTTTTTGAGTCCATTTCGTCCCTCACACTTTTCCTTTCCTGGTGCCAATCGTTTTCCCGATCTTTTAGGAGCTTGCGAAGGCAAGGGTGCACCATTTTGACCCATATCTTCTCAACTTCTCCTTCTAGGTTTGGAGTTTGCTTTTCTTGCATCCTAGCAATGATCCCTAGCAATCGACCTTGTTCGTACTCCAATCTTCTCATTATTTGCTGCATGGCACCCATAGCTCTTTCAATGTTTTCAAAGCGGGCTTCCATTGCTTCTTATAGCAAAAATGGACCGACAAGCCGTAAGGGCACCATGAGAAGAATCTCGAAAAGCCATGCTTTGAGTAAGGCGGGGACTCAACACAAACGAGATTTTGACTTATTGAGAGAGACGAGTTTGACCCTTTGGGGGGGGGGGAGCCCAAGCCATGCATTTTCGGATGAATTTAACAATTTTGATTTTCAGAAAACGAATTTTTGTTTACTCTTTTGATTGTTATTAGGCAATCTTTCCATGCGAACAGACGTTAGTGCACAAATCAAAGGCTTAGAATTTATTGTTCATGTTTACTTAAAACACGTCTTATTCCTAACTGGTTGGAAAAGATTTCTCTTCTTTTTCGCAACTATTCTACATCCTGGATCAGTGGAGGCCATCACTATGCCTATAGACCCCTCATTTTTCACATGTCTTGCACACTCCCAAAGATGGACTGTCCCGGGCGAGGGTCCTATAGGGCTAGCGGCTTCCACCTACCAAAACAGACGAACCTAGGGTCTAGTGTATCGCAAGATTCCCAATGGGTGAGCCATTCCAATCATGATTAAGCCCCGGTTAAGATCGAGATTCGTCTTAGGGACTTAAGGGACTTCCGGTATAACCTCATCTTTGATGAGGCCCTCGAATCTTATCCATGGGCTTAAGGATGATTAGTATGAACCATTCATTAGGGCTTGACAACACAGTGTCACCCTATCCTTAATACATGACTTAGGTTAATTACGGTCAACATTAACGCATAAGTCAAGGACCTGGTCAAAGTTGACCATGGTCACACTTGCTTTCACAAGGAGTCGTGACTCGGGCATTAACTTGGCTATAATTAATCTCAAATACGTATTAGGGACGTGGTATCGTGAGCTAGACAAAAAAACCAACCAAAGTCTCGGTATTTGTGTGTCACGGACAAGTGTGGTTGACTCGGCTCGGAAGGGGAGGTGGAATGGACCCGTGAGCGCTAGAAGGGCACAAGAGCACCAATCAAGCTGCATCGTGGCATCCATCCCGGGTTTAAAGGGCATTTGGAGCGTGCAAGGTCAAGTGCGCGTAGTGTGAAGCCATTCTATGTTCTCTTTTGAGTTAAAATAGAAATTTTCGATTCGTTTTAACATCATGAGCAATGTATAATCAACATATGAACAAGCATGAATAAGCATAATCGACAAAAATGAGCAAGCATGAATAAGATATTTACACAAGCAATCAAGAAAGAATCATATGAACAAACAAAGCCAAAACTTGTACATACAACAAATTGTGCACAACCAAAGGTCCTTTGAAATCAAGACTTCACAAGAAACAATCCTTTTAAAACCATTTGTAAAACAAGTTGTGCACAACAAAAGGATTCATTATTTTTTACAAAATGGGTTATGCACAAAGAGGCTTTAAAAACCCAAATTTGTGTCCAAAAAGACTTGTGCATAACCAAGCTTTAAAAACCAAGTTTTGGCTAGAAAAGAAAAAGGTAATGTGCACAAACAAATCTGTAAATTCGGAACCTGGATAAGCAGAAGCAAAAGGGACACAGAATGTTTCTGCCCTGCACAAAATTGTCAAATTTTGAAACATTCTGTTCCCTGCCCAACATAGCCGTACGGCTATAGCATCATGGCTATTATTTTTTGCAGTTTTTCAACTTCTGATCATCAAGCCCCAGTTTACTGCACATCCAAAACAGTTTCCACTCCAGAAGATTCAAACAAAAACTCAGCACACACAAAACAAACACAAAAGTTAACGAAAACGGGGGACGGGAGTTTGACCCACACAAAAGTGTCCTCAAAGCTTCTAAAAAGAAGTTTGCAAACACTTTACTCCCCAGCAGAGTTGCCACTGTAAGGATCCCACCCCGCGCGGGAAACGCGACGAGTATGGGGGCGAAACGCCAAACACGGTTATCACGCAAAAACATAACGGGGTCGCCACATTTGTTAATTATTTAACCCAACAAATGGAAAGGTTAGAGATTCTATTAGTTCGGAGGTCAGGTTACGCCTTGGGAAGAGTTTTACGTCACCCAAGTCGCCTCAGATAGGACCGAGTCTCCCTAACGTTAGTTAACAAAGTGCATGTGTGTGTGTGTGTGTTTCAAAAATGGGAGAAACTGACTTTTAGCAAAACTGGTTAATTATTTAACAGAAAAGGGTTATTTTGCAAACATTCTGACCAAAAAAGGAAGAAACTTAAAAATGGACTCCCCGGCCAAAGTAGCCGTCCGGATGGGGAGGGCATTCCAGGGATTTTTGACAGTTTACCAGAAAACTGTCCAGTTTCAGGCAAAACAGAGTGTTCTGGCTGAAACTGGACTGAAATGACCAATTTTAGTTATTTTCTTTTAACAAAAACATGGATTTGATCATCCCTATGTCATTGATCACAAATTAGACACCAAAAACAAAGGTTTTGGGTGTGATCAAGACAATCATTGGGGAAGTTTTGGGAAAGGTGGTGAACATGCCCTTTGGACCAAAATTGCCATTTGATGAGTAAAGATTGAAACTTTACCATCAAAATGGACTTTTTATGAAAGATTAACCTTGAGGGACAACAAGAACAACATAAAGATCCAATCTTTATGACCCAATCTTAGGGATTTTTTAGCTAGATCAAGGTTGGGATGATAAAAATTGAGCCTTTATCCCCCAACATGATCATCATGGCCTAGTTTGTGGAATACTAACATAAAGACATGATCTTTCACCTTGATAAAGAGATCTTTAACCCATTTAGAGCAAAGAAATCAAACCATGATCATCCTTAGGTTTGAACCTCTTTCACACAAAAGTATGAAGGGCACCTTGAATCATGCTCATGGTTTAATTCATATTATATGTATATATATATATGCTTGAAATGGACAAGTCTTGTAGTAATACAATATATATATGCTTGAGAGGACAAGTCTTACAAGAATGCAAATAAGAACAAGTAATATTATTAAAAAAGCAAAATAGAGATGAGATGAAGAGAAGATGGGGGAAGGGGACCTCACCTATGATGGTTCTAGTCTATCTTCCTTTCCTTCACTCAAATATAAGGGTGATCTCTCTCCCAGAAACAATTTCTGCAGAGTTTCCCCTATCTAAACAATATTCTTCCCCCTTGAAATTATCAGCATGGGGTTCAATTTATAGAGGCTGAGGGTGCCCAACATAGCCGTACGGCTAGGGACCTCATGTGCCCAAACCATCCGTACGACTCGACTTGGCGAGCTTCTGGATTTTTCTAAGTTTAATTCCAGTTCAGTCCTGGAATATTAGGTTTATCCTAGTGAGGTCCTGGTCCATTGGTTTATCCATAAATGGTACCAAAAATTCCTCTAAGGTAGGTCAATTTCAGATTGGGGTACTTACAGTTACACAACACTAAACTAAATTCTTTACAACATCAACATCAACTTTCACCAACTTTAATATCTTTTCATGTTTCTTAACAAATAATACAACAAAGAGTTCATACATCAAATATATCACATATATGACCATTTTAACATTTAAAGTGGGATTAGTAACTTACCTATTTCCGGAAAAGTATCGAGAAAATAATATTTGATCGGGTAGGAATACTGTACTCAACACCCTGAACATTTTGGTGTAGTTAGATTTTAAAATGAAGTAGTAATTTAAAAGAAGAAAAATCAATTTGTAAGACTCACCTTCTTCTTCCTTGAACACAGAGAGAGTAATTTGGGAAAGTTAAGTTTTTGGTGTGTGTGTGTGTAATGTAAAACGTAGAGAGAGATGGGTAAGATAAGAGTGAATTGATTTTTATAATTTTCACTTAGCCCCCTCCTAGATCCATTATGCACAACTAAACCCCTTAACTCAATTTTTCACCAAGGCCCCTAAGGTTTCAACTTTAATAAATTACTTTCTTAACTTATTAATCTAACAAGTTAAAACTAACACTTTAACTATCACATATACTCAAATAATATATGTAAGTCAAGAAAATATTATCTAACACATAAAATGCACACATAATTTCCATTTTAAGATTAGAAAATTAGGGTGGATTTTGGGGTCGTTACAAGTGATCTCACCTAACAAAATACATACCCCTGCCCAGAAGAGAGGGAGGCCAATTGGTTCCAAGGATTCCCATCCCCGTAAATGGGTGAGTGCACAAAATTCGAATCCCGTTAGAGATAGTAAAATTGGGATGTCATCCAATCTATCTAATAATATTGTTCCAGATTATGGATTCGTTTTGAAAACGAAGTCGGGGGACGCCTCGGCATTGACATCCATTTCTGAGAATAAAGAAATATCAGTTAGTCATGCATGCATATATGAGATATGGCATCGGGATGAAACAATTATCAACGATGTAGTTACTTATAATACAGTAGTGATTGAGATTATATGTGGTGATGATATTAAACATCGCTCCGTAAATGTGTGTAAACAAAGCATTGATTGGCCTAAATGAGAGAAAGCAATCCAGTCGAAGTTCGATTCCTTAAAGAAAAGAGGAGTGTTTGGACCAGTAGTTCCTACACCTCTTAGGGTTATACCCGTGAGATATAAATGAGTATTTACGAGAAAAATGAATTAGAGAAATGAGATTACGAGATATAAAGCTCGCCTTGTGGCACAAGGTTTCTCTCAACGGATTGGGATTGATTTTTATATGACATACTCTCATGTTATAGAAGTTATAACATTCTGATATTTGGTCAGATAATAATCCAGCAGATCAAAAGTCAAGACAACTGCGGTGACTGATTCACGAAGTCACTACCTAAAGCCATTTTTGAGAAGTATGTGAAAACAATTGATGGCTTACGTAGATTGTTAGATCTTCCACCCTTGTAGTTTTCAGGGGGAGTATCCAGACGATACTCATATTTCATTGTACTCTTTTTTCCTTCACGCGAGGTTATTTTTCCCACTGGGTTTTGTTACCCGCCAAGGTTTTAATGAGGCAATGAGCGTTTATTGAAAATATTGTGAGTTGTACTCTTTTCCTTTGAGATTATCGTTCCCAAAGGGTTTGTGCTCGAAATATTTTTAATAAGGCAACACGTGCGGCACAATTATCATTTAATAGGAATCTCCAAGGAGGAGTAGGCGACTAAGAGATCGCGAGTAATGTTTTGTTCAAGGGGAGCATCATGAAGCTAAGGAATCATGTACTCTTTTTCCTTCACTAGAATTTTTATCCCACAGGGTTTTCTCTGGTAAGGTTTTAATGAGGCATACTACTTAGCTGCGGACATCCAAGGGGGAGTGTTATAAAATATTATTATGTGGATGTCCTTTGGACCAGAAGATTTGCAAGATAAGCTTTTACGAAGCTTACTAGGGAAGCTTGGTAAATATCTTCAAGAAAGTTTACAAAAAAAGCTTTGTAAATATCTTCAGTGAGGCTTACAAGGGAAGCCTTACAAAAGGATAATGTTTATCTTTATGAAAGCTTACAGAGGAAGCCAATTTCCACCAATAAATAGTATGCCCTAATTTTCATTTCAATGGACCTCAGAAGTTCCTAACTTCTCTCTCTCTCTCTCTCTCTCTCTCTCTCTCTAAATGTCCACTTGTCCCTAATATTTTGTTCTTTTTGGGAAACATTATATTTCTAACTAAAATTACTTATGAAAAAAAAAAGAGAGTCCATATTATGCTAATTGAAATTATACTTTAACTAAAAATTCAGGATAAAATAATTTTTACATGAAAATTCTGAAAAGTTACTATTGATACACTATTAATAATAGTATTAATAAACTTTTAAAACATTTTATTAAAATAACTCTCATTATAAATCAAATTTAATCATATTTTTAAATCAAAAAGTGAGATTATATATCTTTCCTACACGGAAGAAATGTAATTTTTACTCACCCATTACACTTTTTATAAATTGACATTAAGTATTAGCATTTTAAAGAAACAATGAAATATTTTAGGAAGGTGTTATATAGTCAGTATTCTATAAGTCGTCCGTCTAGGCCGCCTAGGCGCTAGGCGTTCATGAAACGTCTTGGTCCCGCTTAGGATATTATAATTATGTATGAATTCTCGGCCATGCCTAGATCCCGTCTAGGCCCGCCTAAGCGCTAGGCCTAGCTGTGACGCCTAGCGACCGCCTAGTGCTTTTTAGAACCTTGTATATAGTATAGTATGCTACAAGATTCACTTATCCGCTACTTTTGTTGTTTTAAATTTTAATTACTCCACTAATTTGACCATAAAATACTTACTTTATTTAATAATTATCTAATTTTCTAAAATGAGATTAAAAAATATAAAAGAAACAAATTTAATTAAAAAAAATCCGTTTAATTAATTTTTATTAAATATTTGAATGTTACTTATATTTACATTGTCTGAAGTTAAATTATCAAATCATTTGTGATTCATTACACTGCATTCGTATTTTTTCTAAAAATAAAAATTTAAGAATATTCAATGTAAGAAGAAAACCAGGTGAAATAAAACATCCAATTTATTGTATATAAAAATAGAGTTATTTCCTGTTGGCAATTTCACATTAGTTTTATTTATTGTAACATATGAATGTTTTATTTGTTAAAAAAAAAAACACATAAATGTTTTATTTAGCTTAAAGTGATTAAAATGAAATAATTTGGATATTGAGAAACAAACTAAAAAGAACAACTTTAACAAAAATTTACATTTGGAAGTAGTATTAATGGATGTAGTGAATAAGAATTTTTTTAGGGTAAATATAGTCTCTCTTTAAGAATAATTGTGTCAAATAGAAAATTATTAATAATAAAATAGTTAACGTAGTGAATGAACAATTATTATAGTGATAATAGTAATTTCGTTAACTTTTCAACATGATAAGAGTAGTAATTTGTAAGCATTTGTAATAGGCGAATTCTTGTTTGCGGCCGGCGTACGCCGTGCGGCGGGCGTGCCCCGCGGGTCACCCGCCCGGCCCGACCCGAACCGCCAGCCATCCTCCATTCCCATCTTGACAAGTGTCATTTTTTTAAAAAAAAAAACCAAAAACTTTAAAATGTTATATCTTGAGATTTATAACTCAGAAAAATAAAATAAAAATACCGTTGTGTTCGTCTCGACGAGACGAGTAAAACTACATAGGTCATGATATGGTTTGATTTTTTTTTTAAACATTTTTTTACACATAAAAAGTTTTGAGGTGCTTGCCAGCTGAAATGTAACACTCTGTTCTGATAAAAGTAACACTTTCATCTTCAAAAAGTAACACTTATCTACTGTCAAATGTAACATCATTTTTACAAAAAAAAAAGTGTTACATTTGAAAAAATAATGTTACATTCCTTTATAAAAAGTGTTACATTAATTTAGTCGTTAATTTTTATGTTATCTTTAATCTATTGCATCAAAATTGTGGTACATTTTTGAAAAAAAAAGTGTTACATTTGAAAAACAAAAGTGTTACATTTCGTTATAAGAAGTGTTACTTTTGGTGGGAGGAAAAAAGGTTGTGGGGGCAAAAAAAAAAAAAAAAAAAAATCGGCAAAAAAAAAATTAAAAAAAAAAATAGGGCATGGCTCGGCTCGGCGCCGCCGCCGCCGCACGCGAGACTGCCTCATTGTAATAATATGTCATATCATACCGTTACTATTTTTTTTTAAAGTGAAAAGTTCAAGCCTTTAATTTTATAAATAAAGCAAACAATAAGAAAAAAGTATAAGGAGGGGACGAAACGCCTTGAAAAAAAAATAATAACAGAAAACCAAAAAGAAAAGAAGGAAAATAGATTAACCCTACTTACCCCCTTCTTTTTGGAACCAGCTTTGTAATTGTATGCTTACTAGTATTTTCACCCGTGCCACTGGCACGGCGACATTATGGAAAGGAAGAAAAAACCCCATTTAATTTTGTCCTCTCACATAAATGATAAAATCCCTTAACCTCAACTCAATTTCCTCTTTTTTGTTACCCAAACTCATCACCTTAGGGATCATTTTTTTTTTAGTATTTCTATCATGTTTTTGTATCCGTCCCTTTTTTTGGATAATCCCTGTACCAATCTGAATCAGTGAAAGCTTTTTTTTTTGGAGTGGAGAGGTTACATAACTACCGTGGGGAGTGGGATAGTGGGTTATTTTAGATTAATTTTAGGCCGTTAGATCATTTTCTGAGATTCAATCTTAGCCACTCTTTGTGTAGCGGTTATTTTTGCTTTCTATTGTATTATAGATTGTAATTGTATGCTTACAATTAGCCGGGATGTAACCATCTATAAGGTCATAACCCTCTTCAAAGTCATAAAAATCTTTTTTCCTTGGAATCTATTCCCTTGTGCCATTAACTCTGAGAGCCCGATGCAACACAACTAACCCACCCACAATACCTCCAAATTCATCACAAACGGATTCTGATACAACAGAGGGAAATGAGGCATCAGATTCTGAACCACACTTTTTAATTTAACTAGTGGTAACCTGTGCTTTGCACGGGAAACTAATTTACTATATTTTTTTCTTCGTATTTTTGTTTTTTATGTTTTTCTTTAATTAAGTAATATAATAACTTTTTATAATATAACTATATTGTATATAAATTAAAACGTTTGCTTACAAATTTAAGAAAATTATACTTTTTTTAGATTTTGTTGTAAATAATTTGTATTTATTATGATAGTTGAAATTTGAATATAAAGATGAATTAATATTGTTATGAATTAACTTTTGATTTTATAGATAATTGACTTAATAAAATTATCTATTGTCCTATGAATAATTTTATATTATATATACACATTATGATTAGTAAATATAAAAGTTTATAATATACATTTAATATGTTAGTATAGTAATAACTTTATTATGTATTAAATAAATGTTTTTTCTAGTTATAATAACTAATAGAGTATCCATCATCTTAACTAATACTATTATTAGTAAAAATTAAAATAACTATTGTAATTAACTAATATTATTAATTATATTTATTAACATATTAAATAATTATAATTATTCACTAATAATATTAATAGTAATGATTAACATATATATTAACTATTGTGATTTGGGATGGCAACGGGTCGGGTTCGGAGCGGGTTTAGTCAAAACCGAACCCGCCCCTAATGTCAAAAGTAGTGACCCGAACCCGACCCGAAGACAAAGGATCCCGATCCGACCCGAAGCGTATCAAAGTATAAAATTTTCAGCCCATATTTGCTTGGGCACAATCTAGGTCTAAGCTTAAATTTTAATTAGTTATAGAAATTAGTTTAAAATCATCAAATATCACTAAAAAAAACTATAAAAATAAATTGAACAACATATAATATGATTAACTAACATAATATCTTGACTTTGTACATGAGGGTGCGGGGCGGGGCGGATCGGGGCGTGTTAATATCAAAACCCGAACCCGACCCTAACCCGCTCGGGTCATGAAATTTGCAACCCAAACCCTACTTTTTTGGGGCGGATCGCCTTCAGGTTCGGATTGGGTTCGGTCAAATTTCCATCCCTAATTGTGATTAATTAATACTCCCTCCGTCTTAGAGTAAGAGTCCTACTTTGTTTATACGCACTTATTAAAGAAACAATAGAAAATTGGTAAATATTGCAAATAGGCTGAGGGTATAATTGTCCAAAACACTATTTATTCTTTCTCATCATTTGTCGTTTTAAGAAATACAATAGTAGGACTCTTACTATCGTACGGAGCGAGTAATATTAATAGTAAATATTAACATATATCGTAGGATGATTAACTAATACTATTTATAATAATAATTAATTTATATAGTAACTATTATGATTAACTAATAATACTATTAATAGTAATAATTAATATATAGTAACTATTATAATTAACTAATACTATTAATAGTTTTTAATTTCTTAATGTTAATTATAAATGTTAATTATAATGATAGTTAACTATTAATAATCAACTATTATTTATTTAAAGTATTAGCTAATAATATTAGTTACTATATAAAATAACTATTACTAATAATAGTAATAGGTGCTATAATAGTAATAAGAGTAATAGTTAACTATAGTAGTTAACTATATAGTTAACTATTACTAATAATAGCAATAGTTAACTATAATAATTAACTACTATAGGTAACTATAGTAGTTAACTATTATATTTAACTATAACTAATAATAGTAATAGTTAACTATAATATTTAACTACTATACGTTAACTATTACTATTATTAGTAATAGTTACTATAATAGTTACCCTATATAATAATTAATATTATTTGCTAATACTATTAGCTAAATAGAAAAAAATATGAAAAGTCACTTATTTATGAGGATAGTGTTGATGTGGCATCACCAATTTCAAGTTTCTTCCATGACTTTCCACATGACAACACCTTAGATCTCCTCACGAACTTTAATATATATGTATATAGATTTCCTGAATCGGTAAAGAAGGCTTAGTACGAGCACTAGTATTTGAGAACTCAGGATTGAAATATTTAAGGTTTGGCTTATGGGCTTCAGGAGGGCGTAGTTGAGGGCCAGTAGGAATATGAGTTAAAACATCAATTTGCGGCTTTGAGGCCAAAGAACTTGTAATAACAGCAGCAGGGCAAGAATTAAACATATTAAGATTTGGCTTTGAAGCCGCAACTTTATGCGAAATTTCAGCTAAAGGGCCATCGAAATCATCAATGGTCAATATCTCTTTCTCCTTTGTAGTCGAGTCCATCAAAACCATACCATGAGAAGCAGCAACCCTTCTGACTGGCTAGAGATTACAGCAACCTCTTCCGGATGGCTAGAAATTACAACAGCCTCTTCCGGCAGGCTAGAGATTGCAGGACTAGATTCCGAGATATCAAAAAAATTCATAGGTGGCTTCGATGCTTGTAGAAAAGGAACAATAGCTAATGCACCAACATTCAAAGGGATTTCAACCTCCACACCGTTGTTCTGATCCTTAGCCTCCTCAACCCGGATAGACTTTAAAGCATGATTTGAACTTTCATCATTACAGTATCATTCTTCGTCGTCTGCGTTTGCTTCTATGACGTAACATTGTTCCTTCATGCACCACTCGTCATAGACTACACCTGCTTTCCACACCAACAATAACTCCTATAATTGGGTCCTTAGCCGCCTTCCGCTCATTATCTGTTTTAGCATTGGCTTGAACATGCTTACAACAACAACAACATTACCCCAGTGCCGCAAAGGCTCCCACCTCTGGTGGTGTAAGGGGGGGTCGGATGTACGCAGCCTTGCCCCTGTATTAGAGCACAGAGAGGCTGTTTCCAGATGACCCATGATGAAAATTGCGTCGAAAATTGCATGGACTGACTGCTGCTTCATCACAAAGAAGAGCAGACAGTTTAGTGACCCATTTTGCTTTATTCCATCATATTCCCAAGCCAAAAAATAGTGAGTCTTTGGCTCCATCGGAAATGATGGAAAGGCTTGAACATGCTTACATTTCACAAATATGCAATTTGGCAATGCATGCTCAAGCTTGTAGCATTTTTTGCAATAGAGGGGAATATTTTAAAACTCCAAATATTGATAAAACTCCACATCATCGCCACACTCCAAAAACACCATAGCGGAAGCGTAACTTAAACTTGTCTTGGTAGGTAACAACCCTAACCATCAATGTACTTCAACTTACATCAAAATAAATAAACGTACTTAAAACTACTAAATTAAGAATCTTCAATCCACCGTCTTCCTACGGCTGCTTTCCTTGTCTTGTCCTTCTACTTAAATCCTGAAAACAAAATTTATAGAGAAGGGATGAGCGAACGAATGCTCAGTAAGTTCATACGTGGCCTCTCCGGTTACTAAGGAGAGACGACCAGAACGAATACTATGAATAACTTTTACAAAGATAGGTTCAGTTACTTTTGGATTCAAGACTGCAGAACAATACAGTCGTATTACTTTTAAGATTTTACTTTCAAAGGATTATGGCACTACAATCCAAAGGGATTCATTCAAGTTCCGTCAATTCCTTGGTAACGTACATTATAACCTCAATGCCAAAGGTACAATTTGTACACCTAGCTTCTCCAGCCAATAGTGTGGGTCGTAACATATATGGTATCCGCACACATATGCTCGGGGTCTAGAATCATCCTTGTAATCAGACAATTCCTGAGAGAATGCATGTGATCACTCATGCAATCCCTAGTTTAAGGACGAGTCTTTTCTAACTGGACTGTCCGTCAATGTCTTTTCTAACTGGACATTGGCTACCTTAACAAGTAAGTGGTTAACTTACAAGTTAAAATGAGAACATACTACGGTACAAGTATGTGATACAAGTTTCAAACTTCGATACTTAGTAGATCGATGGGGACATCACTAAGTATAGATTATTTCAAGGAACGTTCAATAACGCAGAGTTCATTCAAATACTATCATGCCATACTGATAGCTAACTTTAGAAAAATACGGAATTCCAATAAACAGGAGTTCAAATACTGTAAGGAACGTAATCCCTTACCTGAATTGCTTTTCCTCGCAATCTCCTCTCTGTGCAAATCTACAAAGAACGGAGGAATTTACTTTAGTACTCTCAACATTGTTAACTATTTCTACTTAGTTAACTGAGAGATGCGGTTTAACTTCTTTACTTCGTTACTTCTTTTCTTACGTTCAAGTTCCTGACTTTGATGTGCGAGTCAGCCCTTTAACTTTAATATAATTGTAATTAGGTCCTCTAACTTTAGGTTAATTACAATTTGGTCCCTCCACTTTGGGTTAATTGCAAATTGGTCCTTCAACTTTGGATTAATTGCAATTTAGTCCTTCAACTTTAGTTCAATTACAATTTAGTCCTTCAACTTCGGATTAATTGCAGATTAGTCCTTCAACTTTAGTTTAATTGTAAATTGGTCCTTCAACTTTGGATTAATTACAATTCAGTCCTTCAACTTTCCTTTAATTACAGAAAGGTCCTTTGACTTTGGTTTTGTTCATAAGGTCCCCCAAGTTTCTATTTTTAATCACTTAGGCCCTCTAACTTCAAAGTTTCCTTTTTATTTCTTTTAACTTTAATTCTTTTTCAGTTTAGTCCTTTTCCGTTAGGAAACTAACTGAAATTTCTAATCTTTCTTTTCTCGTTAATTTCCTAACCCTCAAGGTCTTCCAATTATTCCCTCGGGTTAGTTTTCTAACCTTCCATTAACTCCCTTAATGGTCATACTTACTTCCCGTTATAAAACTAACGAAAATATTAACTTTCCGTCCCAATTCTTAATATTTTTAATCAAGATCAACACCCAAACCCTATGGCCACTTAGGCCGAATCCTGGTACATGAGTTTCATAAGTTTGGTTATTTTCTTTTGATACTATTTTTCCTTGTAATTTATAACCTCAATTTATTCATAACCCAACAACAAAAATCATCAAAATCAACAAAATAATTCTCCCATGATGATAAGGCCATTCGGCCGAATGGTGTTATGGGGGGAAAATCCATATTTTCCTTCTTTTGTTAAACTCAATTCATCCTCCATAATTTATTTGTTCAATCCTCAAGCTTTGCATAATATTAATCAATTCCACTCATGATTATAAAATCAATCTTAAAAATAAAACTAGTATTAAGATCACTATTTTTCCATAACCTTTAGATCAATCCAATAATCTTTTAAAATTTTATCATTAATCACTAGCATGCAAAACCCTAATATTCATCTTATTAAATCATGCATAGTTTAGGTTCTACTACACCAAATTCATTGAAATAAATTTTAAAAGATGGGGTTTGACATTACCTTGTTAATGAACGGATTTAACTTCAACAACAATGGCGGAAATTCCCTCCCCTTCTTCCTCCTTGGTTCGGTCGGCTGCTAGGTAGAACTAGGGTTTTTCTTTTCCTTTTTTGTGTTTGATTGTTTTTGATACAAACAAAAATACCCTAGCATTCACTAACTCATGTATTTATACCTTGGATTGATTATTAATTGGGTTGGGTTTATTAATTAAAAATTTCGGGCCAACCCATTCTTTTTCGGCCCACTCATTAATTGTTCTCTTAATTTAATGTGACTCATTAAATAATTAAATAAAAACAAATAATAATAAAAAAAAAATGTGCGGGTATTACAGTTACATTTTAGTTATAATAAGTATTACTTTTGGCAAATGAAGAAAAGATAAAAAAAAAAAACTGTTATTTTTCTGTATATATGTATTAATTTTATGTATACAAGCTATTACATATAAGTAACACTTTTATTACATTTAGTTATAGTAACTATTACTTTTGGCAAACTGAAAAAACACCAAAATAAAAACATAAAAACTAAAGATTTTTTTTTTTTGACCCGCGGATCATGGGTAAAAAATGATCCGTCTCTACTATGAGGCGAGTCACGGTGATCCTATACAAGTTTTTTGTATGAATAAAAGTTTTTTTCTAGGAATAAAGGGGTGGCGTGTTGAAGTGAGGTATTGTGATTACATAAGACACTGCCATGTCTGTGCGTTTTAAGAACCGAGACGTGCACGCTCAGTTGAACCAAATGAAAACTTACACAGTAGTAGGTATTAGAGAGTGTAAGTTGGTCTCATAAAAAGCTTCTAAAATTACACTGTTCACATACTCCCCCCTCCATCCCCCTATCTTTACTCATTTCTCCCTCCAGCCCAAAGTTTTAAAAAACGCTAGACGGTCGCTGGGCGCTGCAGGAACGCATATCCCTTAAGCGGGATTTAGGTGGGGCCGAGAATTCAGAAATAACTATAATATTCCAGACGGGACCTAGGCGTTTCATGAACACCTAGCGCCTTGGCGGGGTCTAGGCGGCCTAGAGGGGGGCTTTTAGAACACTGCTCCATTCTATAATAATTTGTACGATTTTTTTTTCCGGATGTCTCATTGATAAGTCACACTTTCTTTAAATGAAAATTTTATACTCCCTATGTTCCTAAATGAGTGTCTATTTCTAAGAAATTTTTATCCTAAAATGAGGGTCCATTTTGATTGTAACTTTGTCCATATATGTTTTTTTCCGATTTTTTTTTTCCAGGCCTCTTTATGCTTGCAAAAACTAAATGTTTGTAAAGAGGATTACAAGCTTATATATAATTTTTGTCACCAAATTATACAAAAAGTTATCTCTTAAAATAAAATTTGGACACTTATTTAAAGACAAAGGTAATATATTTTTTTATTCAATGGGACACACTTGTCACACTCCAAAAACTATCCACTCTTGATTCCAACCCAACTTTCTCTTTCCTACATCACTTTTAATACTCACAACAACTGCCCACTATTATTCGTTCCTTAATTTCCATGCAAACATAAATTTGTGCAAATTGTTACTCCCTCCGTCCCAGACTAAGGTTCTTACTTTCCTTTTTGGGTTGTCCCAGACTAAGGTTCTTAGTTGTTTTATTACCTAAAATAGACAATGAGACCCACTTGTCATTCACACAACAAAAACTTTCTACCCGCTTTCTCTCTTACTTTCTCCTACTTTACTTTTTATACTCACAATTTTTTTTTTAATCTCCGTGTAAATTCAAACTAAAAACCTTAGTCCGAGACGGAGAGAATATACGAAGAAAGATTACTTCTAGTCCAGTCCAATCAAATGCATTGACCATTACCAATTGCCAGAAAGGAAGTGGGAGTAGATTGAGAAAGATATCTTTTGATTTAAGACTCACGATTTTGGCTTTCTACAATTAGTAAAAGGAAAGGTAAAAACTCAACTTCAATTCTGATTTTCTGAAAACTCACCCACACCCCCTCTATTTACGCTCTCTGTAATGAAATAAATGGAGTGAGCAGAACTCCGTTTGTACATTACCCTTTACTTTCTATTTTTGTGTACATTCATTACTACTTGCATTTACTACTCACCCTGGGGATCATTTTTTCCCTTCATTTCGTGTTCTTTTTGCGTAATTAACTCCCCAGTGCACAGCTACTTGTACGGTCTATCACATGACTCGGATCATGAATATACTTCCTTAGCATGGAGACATGGAACACATTATGCACTCCAGCTAATACCGGCGGTAACGCCAATCGATAAGCCACTTCCCCGATCTTATCAAGGATTTCGAATGGTCCCACATATCGTGGACTTAACTTTCCCTTAATCCCAAAACGCATAACTCCCTTCGTGGGTGATATCTTTAGGAATACTCGATCCCCTAGCTGAAATTCCAGTTCTCGCCTTCTATTGTCTGCGTAAGATTTCTGCCTACTCTGTGCAGTCTGTAGCCACTTCCGGATCTGTTGTACCTTATCTGCCGTGACTTGTACCAGTTCCGGTCCACTTAACTTCCTCTCACCGACTTCATCCCAACACGCCGGTGATCTACACTTCCTCCCATACAACGCTTCATATGGAGCCATCCCAATGCTTGCTTGAAAGCTGTTGTTGTATGCGAATTCTACTAACGGTAAGTGTTCGTCCCATGCGTTTGGCCAATCTAACGAATTAGCCCTCAGCATGTCTTCCAACGTCTGGATGGTCCTTTCCGACTACCCATCTGTCTGTGGGTGAAACGCCGTACTCATGGTCAACTCTGTTCCCAATGCTTCTTGTAGGCTGTTCCAGAATTTCGAAGTGAACCTAGCATCTCGATCAGACACGATTGTGACCGGGATTCCATGTAACCTTACTATCTCGTCGATATACAACTTGGCCAACTTCTCCAACGAATCAGTCTTCTTGATTGCCAGAAAATGTGCTGACTTCGTCAATCGATCTACTATAACCCATATAGCGTCATACTTCCCTGCCGTCTTTGGCAACTCACTTACGAAATCCATAGCAATATTCTCCCACTTCCATTCGGGAATTGGTAATGATTGCAGTAACCCTGCTGGCTTCTGATGTTCACTCTTAACTTGTTGACACGTCAGACATCTATGCACATACTCTGCCACGTCATTCTTCATATTATTCAACCAATATGACTCCTTAAGATCCCTATACATTTTAGTACTCGTCGGATGTACAGAGAATTTTGAGCAATGAGCTTCTCTCAGTATTTCTCTCTTAATTTCATCATTATTTGGCACCCATACTCTCTTTTGGTATCTCAGGATTCCATCTTCGCCCATGTGAAGATCCTTTGCTTGCCCTTTTCCGATTAGAGATTCTCTCTCCTCGTCTAACTCTTGTGCCTCTTTAATTATGCCCAACAATGCAGGTTGTAACGTCAGTCGAGCCAAGTATCCGTTTACTTTTACTATCAAGTTCATCTCCTTGACATCCTTCCATATGCTTACCCCCTTAGAGATCAACGTCGCCAACATTCCGTGATTCTTCCTACTCAAGGCATCTGCCACCTTGTTGGCTTTCCCAGGATGATACAATATTTCACAGTCGTAATCCTTGAGAAGTTCTAACCACCTCCGTTGTCTCATATTCAATTCCTTCTGCGTGAAGATATACTTAAGGCTCTTGTGATCTGTAAAAATCTGGCATTTTACGCCATACAGATAATGTCTCCAAATTTTCAAGGCAAACACTACTGCTGCTAACTCCAGATCATGGGTCGGGTAATTCCTTTCATGTACCTTCAACTGCCTAGATGCATAAGCTATCACCTCTCATTTTGCATCAGTACACAGCCTAATCCTTTCAACGACGCATCACTGTAGATAACAAAACCTTCCGTCCCTGTCGGTAGTGTTAATACTGGTGCAGATACTAGTCTATTCTTCAATTCTTGAAAACTTCGCTCACATTCTTCTGACCAAACAAACTTAGCTGCCTTCTGCGTCAGCTTCGTCAATGGTCCAGATAACTTCGAAAATCCCTCTACGAACCTTCTATAGTAACCAGCTAAACCCAAGAAACTTCTTATTTCGGTTACTGTAGTCGGTCTTTCCCAATCCATTATTGCCTCTACCTTCGTTGGGTCCACAGAAATTCCTTCTTTCGACACCACGTGCCCCAAAAATGCTACTTTCTCCAACCAGAATTCACATTTCTTAAATTTCGCATACAATTTCTGTCTCCTCAAAATCTCTAGCACTATCCTCAAATGTTCAGTATGCTCCTCCTTTGTCTTCGAGTACACCAAAATATCATCAATGAATACTATCACACACTTGTCTAAGTACTCTTGAAATATTCTATTCATCAACTCCATGAATGCAGCTGGTGCGTTCGTTAACCCAAATGGTATCACGACAAACTCATAATGCCCATACCTCGTCCTAAACGCTGTCTTCGCCACGTCCACATCCTTGACTCTCAGCTGATGGTATCCGGATCTAAGATCAATCTTTGAAAAGTAACATGCTCCCCTCAATTGATCAAACAAATCATCAATTCTCGGCAGCGGGTATTGGTTCCTAATCGTCACTTTATTCAATTCTCTATAGTCAATACACAGTCTCATAGATCCATCTTTCTTCTTCACAAATAGTACCGGTGCACCCCATGGTGATACACTCGGTCTAATCAACCCCTTGTCTAACAATTCTTGTAACTGCTCCTTTAGTTCTTTCAACTCTGTTGGAGCCATCCTGTACGCTGCTCTCGAAATAGGTGTGGTTTCTGGTACTAAGTCAATGGAAAACTCTACTTCCCTTACTGGTGGTATACCAGGTAAGTCCTCAGGAAACACATCTTGAAATTCATTCACGACTTCAAGTGACTCTAAAGTTACTCCTTTTTCTTCTGTTTCACCTATGTGTGCCAGGAATCCTACACATCCTTTTCTCAACATTTTACGGGCCTTCATCACCGAGATTAAGCCTATCCTCTTCCTCGGCCTTGAACCCACAAATCTGTATTCTTTACCTTCCTCTCCTAGGAACGTCGTTATTTTCTCTTGACAGTCCACTTTAGCTTGATGCAAAGCCAACCAATCCATTCCCAGTATTATGTCGAATTCTGACATATCTAGTTCAATGAGGTCGATATTTACGCTCGTGCCTCCTATCCCTAAAGTGCAGTTTCTATAAGAGGTAGTAATGGGGATAGCGTCTTTAGTAGGTGTATCTATTACTAAAGGTATCTCTAAATTCTCTGAGTGTAGTTTTAACTTCTTTGCCACAACATTACTAACTACTGAATGAGTAGCGCCAGTATCTACTAACACATAAACATCACGGGAATTTAATTGCATTGTACCTGCTACAAGATCGGCATTAACTCCAGCTGCTTTTGCGGTCATGGTGTACATTCTACCACGGCCTCCACCGTTTCCTCCCCCGTTGTCCTTATTTCCTGCGGCTGGTTCATCTTTCTTAGGTTCTGGGCACTTCCACTTCAGGTGTCCCACCTTCTTACAGTTGTAGCACTGCCGCTCCTTATACCAGCAAACCTCTGTCTTGTGAGCTCCATCACAAATGGTACATTTATCATAACTGGTGAAACCTTGTCCCTTGCCCTTATTCCACTCACGCTTGTTGTCATTAAAGTTCCGACCATTTCCACTATGGCCGTTGTTGGAGTGTTTATTCCCATGACTGCCCTTATCTCGACTGTCATCCACCGCTTTCCTCTTATTGTTGTTGTGGTCCCTACCACCCTTGTTTCCTTCCGACTTTTCAGCCACTGCTTTGCCTTTCTCTTCTCGTCGGTTACGATAGTTATCCGACTCCCGCTCTACTATCTTAGCCCTGTCCAGCACCGCTGAATACGTAGGCAGAGCTAACGGTGTGATTCTGTACCGAACTCTATCACTCAATCCCGCTTCAAACTTTCTTGCTTTCTGTTCTTCAGTATCAAAGAATCTTGGTGCAAATTCTAGCAGATCGGTGAACTTCTCACCATACTCAGCCACAGTCATACTCCCTTGTACTAGAGTCAGGAATTCCGCTATCTTAGCGTTCCTTGTGCTTGCAGGATAATACTTTTCGTTGAAAATAGCCTTAAATCTGGTCCAAGTAAAGGATGCATCACCACGAGCCACAGCAGCTCGTTTTTCCGCCTCCCACCACGTCTGAGCCTTCCCTTTCAACATAAAGGTCACAAATACTACCTTCTGCTCCTCAGTACAGTTCAGGGTCTCGAATATTCTTTCTGTGCTCTTAATCCAGTCCTCGGGTTTCTCCTTAGCAGTGTCCGAGAATGAGTCTGGATTCCTCCTTTGAAATAGCTCCAGCGGATCACGTAATGGAGCTTGTGGTGGTGGTTGAGCAATTCCAGCAACAGTCTGACCTATCCCAGCTACTGTCTGTGATAGCGTCTGTAAAAGGTTTACCAGGGCCGGGTCCAACTGCCCGCCTGCATTACCGGTGTTGTCATTTCCCTCACCGTTCCTGTTGTTTCCCCTTCTGGTATTCATCTGCAAATTTTACTTTCACTTTAGAACAAATTCGTGTTCTAGCAATATTCATCACTACACAATACGTGAAGTATTCATGATATACTTAACATTACTATTCTTTTACTAACGGGTACTTGTTAGTTTTGAATCGTGTTCGTAGGTCCTTTGTACTAGACCATTATTTAAACGTGGTTAGTTTACTTAACCTTTCTTCTCCGGTTCAGGAGTTTTCATACTTCATAATTTACAACCGTTTTACTTGGTTGATTATTATTTCTTTATTTCACTAGTTTTTATTACTTAACTAGCTTTAACTTATTCCAATGGTCGTCTTACTTCGTACCATGGTTACGGAGATTATTTCAAATCACTCCGACGTTTTCCCTTGTCTTTTCTCGACAAGTTAACTTTTGTCTACATAACAATAGTAAATTCAAAATTTTGGGTATTTAAATTAAATAACTAACTTTATTCAACTAAGGTGTGAGATTTAAACATCTCAAAATACCCCCAAAATTCAACTTAACATAAGGAAAAATTCTAACTGTATTACCCACTAATAACAAAATAAAAGAATCTATTCTTATAACTATCTGTCATTAATTGCATCAATTCCCACAGTGTGCGTGTTCTGCTGCAAGTTGGTCATATTTCTCTTGCAATTCTAACTTCTCAGCCCAAATCTGATAGCCTGAAGCCCTAAGCTCTTCCTCATAAGCTGCTTGCTCATCTATCTTCTTTTTCAGTTCATTATTTTGTTCTATCTCATCTACCAGTTGTACACTGATTCGATTCCATTCGCGGTTATCTCTAACCACATGGCTTTCTAGGCTTTTGACCTTCTTCAGCTGTACTGCTAACTTTCCTACTACATACATTATGTCCTCATCGCGTTCTTTGATGACATTCTGCAGGCTGCCGACTCCTCGAGTCTCCTTCCTAAGCTCTCTTTTAGCTGAGCGAAGTTCTTTAGTTAGCTGCTTAATAATCTCCTCTTTGGCTTCTATTTCTTCCCTTAGGGTAGCACTGTACCTTACCGACTTCATGGGTCTCCTCGGCATGATCCTACACACACCAATAGTAAACTTAATTAGTACATAGCCCCAAGATTCCATTATAACATATTAGTAGAATATAAATAGACATGCAATGAAGAGGTTTCTATCTCCCCAAGTATATTCATACTTTATGTGCACTCTTAGTATTATTCCTATAGTTAGACTTTATCACTTGAACTTCCTCAAGTAAGATCTTATTCAAGTCAAGTACTAAGTTCTCCCATTAGTCCTAACTTCCAGTTTTCTCCCATAAGACCTAAAGCCATTGCTCTGATACCAACTGTAACACCCCGAATTTTCTTATAATATCTGAGCATTTAATGGCATTAAGTATCGATAAATAAAAATAATAAATACCTCAATTTAGGGTTCACAACGGCCCCTTATTTAAACCATCAATTCAAAACAATAGCGGAAGCGTAACTTAAACTTGTCTTGGTAGGTAACAACCCTAACCATCAATGTACTTCAACTTACATCAAAATAAATAAACGTACTTAAAACTACTAAATTAAGAATCTTCAATCCACCGTCTTCCTACGGCTGCTTTCCTTGTCTTGTCCTTCTACTTAAATCCTGAAAACAAAATTTATAGAGAAGGGATGAGCGAACGAATGCTCAGTAAGTTCATACGTGGCCTCTCCGGTTACTAAGGAGAGACGACCAGAACGAATACTATGAATAACTTTTACAAAGATAGGTTCAGTTACTTTTGGATTCAAGACTGCAGAACAATACAGTCGTATTACTTTTAAGATTTTACTTTCAAGGATTATGGCACTACAATCCAAAGGGATTCATTCAAGTTCCGTCAATTCCTTGGTAACGTACATTATAACCTCAATGCCAAAGGTACAATTTGTACACCTAGCTTCTCCAGCCAATAGTGTGGGTCGTAACATATATGGTATCCACACACATATGCTCGGGGTCTAGAATCATCCTTGTAATCAGACAATTCCTGAGAGAAGGCATGTGATCACTCATGCAATCCCTAGTTTAAGGACGAGTCTTTTCTAACTGGACTGTCCGTCAATGTCTTTTCTAACTGGACATTGGCTACCTTAACAAGTAAGTGGTTAACTTACAAGTTAAAATGAGAACATACTAAGGTACAAGTATGTGATACAAGTTTCAAACTTCGATACTTAGTAGATCGATGGGGACATCACTAAGTATAGATTCTTTCAAGGAACGTTCAATAACGCAGAGTTCATTCAAATACTATCATGCCATACTGATAGCTAACTTTAGAAAAATACGGAATTCCAATAAACAGGAGTTCAAATACTGTAAGGAACGTAATCCCTTACCTGAATTGCTTTTCCTCGCAATCTCCTCTCTGTGCAAATCTACAAAGAACGGAGGAATTTACTTTAGTACTCTCAACATTGTTAACTATTTCTACTTAGTTAACTGAGAGATGCGGTTTAACTTCTTACTTCGTTACTTCTTTTCTTACGTTCAAGTTCCTGACTTTGATGTGCGAGTCAGCCCTTTAACTTTAATATAATTGTAATTAGGTCCTCTAACTTTAGGTTAATTACAATTTGGTCCCTCCACTTTGGGTTAATTGCAAATTGGTCCTTCAACTTTGGATTAATTGCAATTTAGTCCTTCAACTTTAGTTCAATTACAATTTAGTCCTTCAACTTCGGATTAATTGCAGATTAGTCCTTCAACTTTAGTTTAATTGTAAATTGGTCCTTCAACTTTGGATTAATTACAATTCAGTCCTTCAACTTTCCTTTAATTACAGAAAGGTCCTTTGACTTTGGTTTTGTTCATAAGGTCCCCCAAGTTTCTCTTTTTAATCACTTAGGCCCCTCTAACTTCAAAGTTTCCTTTTTTATTTCTTTTAACTTTAATTCTTTTTCAGTTTAATCCTTTTCCGTTAGGAAACTAACTGAAATTTCTAATCTTTCTTTTCTCGTTAATTTCCTAACCCTCAAGGTCTTCCAATTATTCACTCGGGTTAGTTTTCTAACCTTCCATTAACTCCCTTAATGGTCATACTTACTTCCCGTTATAAAACTAACGAAAATATTAACTTTCCGTCCCAATTCTTAATATTTTTAATCAAGATCAACACCCAAACCCTATGGCCACTTAGGCCGAATCCTGGTACATGAGTTTCATAAGTTTGGTTAATTTCTTTTGATACTATTTTTCCTTGTAATTTATAACCTCAATTTATTCATAACCCAACAACAAAAATCATCAAAATCAACAAAATAATTCTCCCATGATGATAAGGCCATTCGGCCGAATGGTGTTATGGGGGGAAAATCCATATTTTCCTTCTTTTGTTAAACTCAATTCATCCTCCATAATTTATTTGTTCAATCCCCCAAGCTTTGCATAATATTAATCAATTCCACTCATGATTATAAAATCAATCTTAAAAATAAAACTAGTATTAAGATCACTATTTTTCCATAACCTTTAGATCAATTTCAATAATCTTTTAAATTTTTATCATTAATCACTAGCATGCAAAACCCTAATATTCATCTTATTAAATCATGCATAGTTTAGGTTCTACTACACCAAATTCATTGAAATAAATTTTAAAAGATGGGGTTTGACATTACCTTGTTAATGAACGGATTTAACTTCAACAACAATGGCGGAAATTCCCTCCCCTTCTTCCTCCTTGGTTCGGCCGGCTGCTAGGTAGAACTAGGGTTTTTCTTTTCCTTTTTTGTGTTTGATTGTTTTTGATACAAACAAAAATACCCTAGCATTCACTAACTCATGTATTTATACCTTGGATTGATTATTAATTGGGTTGAGTTTATTAATTAAAAATTTCGGGCCAACCCATTCTTTTTCGGCCCACTCATTAATTGTTCTCTTAATTTAATGTGACTCAATAAATAATTAAATAAAAAAAAAAAATGTGCGGGTATTACAGTTACATTTTAGTTATAATAAGTATTACTTTTGGCAAATGAAGAAAAGATAAAAAAAAATTGTTATTTTTCTGTATATATGTATTAATTTTATGTATACAAGCTATTACATATAAGTAACACTTTTATTACATTTAGTTATAGTAACTATTACTTTTGGCAAACTGAAAAAACACCAAAATAAAAACATAAAAATTAAAGATTTTTTTTTTGACCCGCGGATCATGGGTAAAAAATGATCCGTCTCTACTATGAGTATGAGGCGAGTCACGGTGATCCTATACAAGTTTTTTGTATGAATAAAAGTTTTTTTCTAGGAATAAAGGGGTGGCGTGTTGAAGTGAGGTATTGTGATTACATAAGACACTGCCATGTCTGTGCGTTTTAAGAACCGAGACGTGCACGCTCAGTTGAACCAAATGAAAACTTACACAGTAGTAGGTATTAGAGAGTGTAAGTTGGTCTCATAAAAAGCTTCTAAAATTACACTGTTCACACACTCCCCCCTCCATCCCCCTATCTTTACTCATTTCTCCCTCCAGCCCAAAGTTTTAAAAAACGCTAGACGGTCGCTGGGCGCTGCAGGAACGCATATCCCCTAAGCGGGATTTAGGTGGGGCCGAGAATTCAGAAATAACTATAATATTCCAGACGGGACCTAGGCGTTTCATGAACGCCTAGCGCCTTGGCGGGGTCTAGGCGGCCTAGAGGGGGGCTTTTAGAACATTGCTCCATTCTATAATAATTTGTACGATTTTTTTTTTCCGGATGTCTCATTGATAAGTCACACTTTCTTTAAATGAAAATTTTATACTCCCTATGTTCCTAAATGAGTGTCTATTTCTAAGAAATTTTTATCCTAAAATGAGGGTCCATTTTGATTATAACTTTGTCCATATATGTTTTTTTCCGATTTTTTTTTCCGGGCCTCTTTATGCTTGCAAAAACTAAATGTTTGTAAAGAGGATTACAAGCTTATATATAATTTTTGTCACCAAATTGTACAAAAAGTTATCTCTTAAAATAAAATTTGGACACTTATTTAAGGACAAAGGTAATATATTTTTTTATTCAATGGGACACACTTGTCACACTCACAAAAACTATCCACTCTTGTTTCCAACCCAACTTTCTCTTTCCTACATCACTTTTAATACTCACAACAACTGCCCACTATTATTCGTTCCTTAATTTCCATGCAAACATAAATTTGTGCAAATTGTTACTCCCTCCGTCCCAGACTAAGGTTCTTAATTTCCTTTTTGGGTTGTCTCAGACTAAGGTTCTTAGTTGCTTTATTACCTAAAATAGACAATGAAACCCACTTGTCATTCACACAACAAAAACTTTCTACCCGCTTTCTCTCTCTTACTTTCTCCTACTTTACTTTTTATACTCACAATTTTTTTTTAATCTCCGTGTAAATTCAAACTAAAAACCTTAGTCCGAGACGGAGGGAATATACGAAGAAAGATTATTTCTAGTCCAGTCCAATCAAATGCATTGACCATTACCAATTGCCAGAAAGGAAGTGGGAGTAGATTGAGAAAGATATCTTTTGATTTAAGACTCACGATTTTGGCTTTCAACAATTAGTAAAAGGAAAGGTAAAAACTCAACTTCAATTCTGATTTTCTGAAAACTCACCCACACCCCCTCTATTTACGCTCTCTGTAATGAAATAAATGGAGTGAGCAGAACTCCGTTTGTACATTACCCTTTACTTTCTATTTTTGTGTACATTCATTACTACTTGCATTTACTACTCACCCTGGGGATCATTTTTTCCCTTCATTTCGTGTTCTTTTTGCGTAATTAACTCCCCCGTGCACAGCTACTTGTACGGTCTATAATCATACACTTATAGCCAAATACTCCCTCCGTCCCATTTTAAGAGTCAAAAAATTGGTGTGTTCAAGAATTTAAAAAAATGTGATTTGTTATTAGTGTTGATAGTTGGGTAGGAAAACGAAAGTGAGATAAAGAAGAGTTAGTTGATAATTGTTGTGAGTATGACATGTAGAACCCACTTTCTATTTTAGGATTTTGACTCTTAAAATGGGACGTCATTTAAGCAATTTTTTAACTCTTAAAATGGAATGGAGGGAGTATTATTGATGCTGGTAGTGGTAGTGGTAGGGTAGTGCAATTGGATCGCATTTTAGTTGAACTGAAACTTCAATACAACTGTTAAATATTTAAATTTTAAATTGAAATATCAAATTTATTTTTAATGAAAAGTACATTTAAAAATTTACGTAAATAAAAAAAATAAGGGATTTGATTTTATATTTTTATTTCTGAATAAAAAAATTAATTAATATTTGCCTCGAAATTTGTTGTGGTTATAGTCAGTGACTCTTTGATGAATAAAAAACAAATAGTAATGAATGTTTTAATTCAGATTGTATAATGAATGTAGTACTGTATTAGTTTACTTGTAACAAGCTTACATATTTGATGCCTTCTAGTATTATAGACCATGCATTGTTGGTTTCAATATAAAGCTCCTCTTTTTAGTCAAATTTATGCAGTTGTTGGGCACAATGGAATATAACACTTCAAGATTCAAGAGATAATGGACAAGCTATTTAACGAGGAAAATATTTGAACAACTTGTTCGCCGGCATAAAACCTCGAATGGTGGTATTTTATTAGTTTTTGTGAGAGTACAATGAATAAGTAAAAAACTGAGAAGAAGAAGAAGAAGAAGAAGAAGAAGAAGAAGAAGAAGAAGATAATGAGTGAGCGTGTGTGATTTACAGGTGATATCTCTCTTTTTATACTAAGGAAAACAAATAACAAACTTTGAAATATTATCCCTAAGATCTCGGATAGTTAGTTGAAAAATGGGGTTATCTTCCTTCCGCTTTTTTTTTTTAACTTGTTTTGACGTGTGTTGATAAAACACATGTGCCTTTGACTGAGTCTTTAAGTCCTCTGTGAGTTGAGTTGATAATCGTTCCTGAAAAGTAGGGTTGTGATAACTAATCATGTGAGCGATTTGGATGCAGATTCAAGTTGCTAATTTCAAGATGAGTTGTCAGGCTGGTGATCCATGTTGAAGCTTAAGGATGTAAGTAATTTTTCTACCCCAAACAATTGCCCCTAATTTTCAAAATTAAAAGGAAGTTTTAAAATTGAAAATTCATTTAACTGCTGGCATCCATAACGATTGTAATGGGCGGTGGATTAGACGGTTAGTGGCGAATAAAGTCTAGGTACTTGAGTCCTTCTAGGGGTCTAGAACCGTCAAGTTCAACTATTTAAGGCGTATCCGGCTTCCCTTTTTAATCACTTTGGAAGGAAATTGTGTTTGCTCTCGAAATTCTCTGGTGAGTTCTTTTCTTTTCCTCTTCTATTCCTTCGTCTTCTTACTAATTTCTTTAGAATGGGTGAACAATTACCAGTAGGGTTTAGATTCTTAGGGTTTATAGAACACCCTAACGAAGAAAGAGGTGTTCTTACTTCATCTGAAATCCTAGCCCTAAAAGATCTTTTCCCAAAAAATGCAGAATTCATGGATCCTAATCCTCTTCTTACTTCCGACCGTGTTTCTGCCGATTGGCTGAGTTTTCATGAATATCCCTTCTTGATTGGTCTGAAATTCCTTTTTTCCCCACTCATTACTCGATTCTTCGAAACTAGCAGTTTGGCATACACACAACTTATGCCAGTTGGGTGGAGGAACTTGGTTACTTTAGATAGGTTGAGTGTTGAGTTGGGATTGAGGATTGGTTTAGAAGAACTAAGTTTTTGTTACATCTTGCGGTCACATGGAAATAAGAGGTTTGGGTTTAGGGTTAAGACCAAGGCGTATAACATAGGTTTGTTTCATTTTCGAGTTGTTTTTGTTTCAATTCTGTAACTCTTTCTTTCAACTTATTCTTTGCAACTTGCAACCCCCAAGTTGGATGTGCTGTTCCCGAAGCGTGCTGATACTTTGACTATCGTTGAAGCTGTTTGTGCCTTAACTCTGGCTAAGCGCAAGTTCGTTCGTCCTAGTGCAGTAAGTGAAAAAGTTGAGGAAGTAGAAGCAGCGAGTTCTAGCAAGACCCTTCAGTGTGATCATAGAATGTCATCGGGTAAGTTGCTTTAATGTTTGTTCAAGATGGTTATTTTGTTCCTCAAGAGTCTAAGATCTTGTTTTCTGTTTGTAGTTACCCTGTTGGTCCCAAAGACACAACAAGGGTATGAAAAGAGGCTAGAGGGGGGTGAATAGCCTATTTAAAATTTCAACCCCTTTTCAAAATTCAACCAAGTGCTTACAATCTTGAATTTGCGGTCAAGTAAAAACCACACGGTCAAGGTGTAATATGCACAGCAGAAGTTTTCGATGGAAATAAGATAAGGGTTGGTTTTGACTAAAATCTCTAAGGAACTGTTGGTCCCTAAAGGGGCAACAAGGGTGTGAAAATCGCTAGAGGGGGGGGGGTGAATAGCGTTTTAAAATTCTTTTCAAACCCTTTTGCAATTCAATGGCAGATGCGCACAACTCTTATTTTTGGCTAAGTATAGCGCGCAGCAAGAGTGTGAAATGCACAGCGGAAATTTACAGCAGCTCTGCGCAGGGTATACTGCGCAGAGATAAAAACGCACGCGCTAAGTATGAGGCTAAAGAGTGGCGCAAAATGGGATTCTAAGGCGAATGAGCAATAACGATCACATCATCAAAGAGTGGCAATCTGAAAGATCAAACAAAGCAGTTCATAAAAAGTTAAGCAGAGAATATGCAATAAGTAAAATGAACACGCTATTTGGAGAGGTTCGATCGATGAGAGATCTACATCCTCTACCAAGATGGTTAGTCTTGGATTTCTAATGAAGATCTTATTATATGAGAGAGTATTACAAATTACAACATTAGAGCTCAATACTAACTCAAGATCTATTATCTATGAAGAACAAATCCTAGACTAAACCGGTGTATCTCAAGAAGTTAGATCAAAATGACCAAAGCTTCAAGAGGTGTGTGTGTGACAGAAATTCTGGGCTCTATGAATATGAAAGATGAAGAGCACCAAGAATTCTGGTGATATAGGCTTTGTGATATGAGCAGGAGTTTTGAAGGTTTGAAGATCTTGAAGGCTGTTCTAAAGAATCTGGAAAAACTAAGCAGCAGACTTCAGATCTTCATGGTTTCTCAATGAAGCATGAAACTCGAGCTCTGAAGCATAAAGACCAACAAAGGGATCTTGATCAAAGAAGATGATCAAGGGCCGATGAAAGGGGCTGAATCAAAAGGCAGCTTCAAAGGCAGCTTGGAAATGAAGATGAGCAGGCTATTTATAGCTGAGAGCTTGAATATAGCCGTTGGAGCTCAGAGCAAGGACAATGAGCTGGCACAACATGATTGGTGCACAGGTGTCCTTTATAGCCGTTGGGGCTCTGATCAAAGATGATGACCTGGCACAATATGATTGGTGCGCAGGTAATTTAGAGCCGTTGGAGACTGAGCATGAAGACCAAATTCAAAAGCTTCTTCTAGAAGGTTGACAGCTGTCTTCACTTGAGATATTATGTTTGAGCGCATCTCCATCGTTGGCTATGCTGAGTGTGCAGGATTTGTCGTTTGTGCACACCTCAGCTTTTTAATAAGCGTGCATCTTCTAAGCGCTTTTCCAAACTTTCTAGAAAGTGAGATCAGGAGATGAGGAACTTGACCAAGGTTGTGTCCGCGCACAAAAGACATGCGCATTGCCGGCGCGCATGGATTCAGCGCATGAGCAGCATGCGCACCATGCTTGGTCACAAAAAGATCTTTGGAGTTTTAGGAAATAAGATCTTAAAAACTGAGCAGGGGTCAAGGGCTGCGCAAGATATCTATGCGCAGTGGCGACCTGCGCAGAGAACATCCTGCGCAGTGAAGTGAATCCTGCTTAGGAAATCTTCGATTCTTTAAACCTTCAAGTCCTATCATCTAAGCCTATACTATAAAAAGGACTTTGCTAAAAATTGAAGTTATAAACTTCTTTACATGAGGTCCTAAAGTCCGTAAAAATACTTATAAGTGATGGTATCAATCAATTCTAACAAATGTAGGAGGGTTGAGTGATAAGCATACCCAACAATCTCCCCCTAAATGATTGATGCCATTACCTACTATAGCAAAGGCAATTCAGTTGTACTTGATAATAACATGTCCATAAAAATGTGAATGGTAAATCATGCCTCAAGTCAATGCACACACTAGCCAGTGCTATAGATTTCTAATCTATCAAAAAGATTAAAAACTTACAAAATGGGAAAGATAGAAATGTCATTCAGAGCATATAAGTAATGAGATGAAGTTTTAAGTATGCGTTTAAACTGAATGTTTAAACATCATGCGTAGAAGACATGAGCAGTTAAGATTATGCGCATGAGTTTAAGTAATAATGCATTCAATGTTCCACAAACGAATGATTTGAATTGAACAAGGTTTTTGTGAAAGCTTTATGATGCATTCTTCTCATTAAAACTTTGAAGGATTGACTGTTACAGATTACAAGTTTTAATCGAGGAATAAACAAAAGAGAGGTGCGCACAAAAACAAAAGCGCACGAAATGAAAGCGCATAAAACATATTGCGCAAACGAGAATTAAAAAGTCACAAGAAAAAAATTACTTACAAAGGAAATCTAATCTATGTTGATCCGTTGCAGGGCTTCGCGCATCTCATTCTGAAGACCGTTGAATTTGTTCATGAGTTCCACCTTTAAATTTTGAAATTTGTCCTGGAACTCCACAGCTTTTCCAACATAAATGTTCATTCCTCTGCGCATATCAGCGTTGTCATCCACTAGCTCTCTGAACCTTACTCTGCTGTCCGACAGGATGGCAGTTTGCATAGCTTCTAATCTTGAGTCAGTATGGAGGCGCTGAGTGTTGACGCTTGCCTGAATGTCTAACATTGCGTAGTCCAATTTGTCGTTGATCGCCACGGAAAAATCTGTCATGGACTTAGCAATGCATCGACGCACTTCTTCAATATTATGCGCAGAGCCTCCTTGTTCAATCTTCTCTATCTGAGCCACCATCTGCGCTTGAAGGTCATCAAATCCTCTATGTAACCCATCTGCAAGGGTTTTCTTGAGCTTTTTCAGAATGTCCCTGAGTCCACCATCAAACGCTCCAAAGGTGCACACATTTTTGAGTTGTGCGCTGACATTTTCAAGCTGAGCGCTGATGGATTTCAGGGAGTCCAGGATAAGATGTTCCAAAGTGATAGGAACTTTTTCTTGCGCAGGCTCAGATGGACTTGCCTTTGCTTTAGCACTCTCCGTGCTTTCCTTTGCCTTTGCTTCTTCTTTGGCAGCTTTCTCCCCCTTAATGGTATCAATCTCCAAACGCTGCATATCAAGACGATATAATAAAGCAGTTTGAGCAGTAAGGAGTTGATTAAGCTGCAGCTGCGTAGCGACTTGATTCGCTTGAACAGAATGCAAGCTCTGCACGATCTGGCGCAGCTCAGCTGAAGAGGTAGGAGGAGTCTCAGGGGCTGAAGATGGAGATTGAACTGGAGAAGAATCACTGCTATCGGTGGCTGCGGAACTAGTTCGGCGCTTCTACATTCCTTTAGCGCTGCTGCGCACCTTTTGCTTGAGACGAGAAGAGGTATGTGCGATATAAGTACTGGGGATGGCTTCTTGAGAGGCTTTGTGCATTTGCTCCCCCTCAACAGTATCATCATCTGAATCACCACGGAAAGCAGCCTTGCGCTTCTTAGTGGTTGGCTTTGAGGGAGCAGGAGCTGGAATGATGGTAGGATCAGCCTCTTTGATAGAAATCCCTTTGGTGGATTGAACCAAAGGAATATCCTTGAGCTTTTTGCTACTGAGCGGAGCAATGCCCTTCCCCTTGCGATTGTACGCTTCTTCTGCGGTCTCTTGCGCAGCATCCGTTGAAGATCTTCCTGCATTCTTCTTGGATTTGACCACAGGAATTGGGCCTATCCAGGGTTCCTTGTTGGGAGCGGCATCAGACAGCCAGATTTCATAGTAATCGGCGTTGCCTATCTCACTGCGCAAATTCTGAAGGTGTACTCTAGAATAGTACTTTGCGTCGCAAGACTGCTTCTTGATTGACTTTTCTTCAACAAAGGTGGCCAATTCACCATAAGTCAATAGGAGTTTGGTTAGCAGTCTGCAGTGAGTTCGGTACTTGGTCTTCCCTGCGTTCAGCTTCTTCTCATAGCTTGTCATCCCCTTCACAATCTCATTGAATATTATCTGCGGCCAGTCTAGTTGATCTTCGTTGAAGATGGCTGCGCAGTATTCCCACTGCTTAGAGATGAAATGTCCATTATTTCCATTCTTGCAGTTGAGGGAATCTCCAATTAGGGTGCACAGGTGATACATCACCTCACCAAATTCCTTTCTATTATACATTGGCCATTTCTTGTTGAGGGAAGGAATGCCAATGAGCTTCTGTGTAAGCGCATTTTGATGAGCCTCATCATAGCTGACTGAAGATCTATCAACATTGAAGTTTAGGAGGCTGCGAATGTGATTGGGGTGAACCACTACATTACTGCTCTGGACGGTGGCCATGATCATGTCTGTTGTCTTGCCGTCAAGTTGCGCAGGAACAACTTTTGCTGTGCTGAAGAATTCATCTAACAGAGCAGGCACTATGAATGATTGCTCAAGAGTGAATAATGGAAGAATGCCGGAGGTGATGAGAAGATGAAGCAGATGACGACCAATCGCATCTAATGAGAGATCTGTCGGAATAAGTTCCCAACCCAGAATGAAATAAACATGTCCCTGCGTAAAACAATAGATAGAATTAGACAACCTATTGCTTATGGAGCTGTGCGCATATGCAAGTAATGCAGATATACCTTGGCACAAGTTCCATGATAAACAAAAATATGCGCAGAAAATAGAGGGTGCGCAAAGAAAATAAGAATGCATACGCAGAGGGATCGTGCGCACAGAAAATAAATACTTGTAAAGAAGTGTGCGCAGAGAAATAGATACACCTATATGCGCAGAAAGCTATGCGCAGGAAACTGTGCGCAGAGCACAAAGATGGGGGTATGAAAAATAGACTAAATAAAATAATAAAAAAATATTTAAGAACATGAACACCCAAGAACACTGAAAAACAAAACTTGACAGAATTCAACAAAAAGTACATCGAAATGACGGCGAGAACAGGACGAAGTCAACCATGTAAAAAGTATGGTCAACGACATTAAAACAAACCCAGAAATTCAGAAAAACGGTTCGACTGCTAAGGAAGTTACGAAGCTCAAAAATTGACGAAAAACATATGTAACGACCATTGATCATGAAATGAACTACATGAAAGAATAGATCAGGCAAATACGAACACAACACAACGATCGATTTCAAAAATGATCAGTAAATAAGGGAGAAATCGAAAAAGGGAGTCTTGAGACCTTCAAGAACAACAATGGCGGAAAAAATAAGGAGTTATAGTGAAACATACCATGTCTTTGACGGTGGGATGCCTTGATTGTCGTTCTACTTCTTCTTCTTGAGAGTTTCCAGAGTGCGAAGAAGAGTCGGAGATGATGATTTCTGGTTGAGTTTTGGTTTTCTTAGGCGCCATTGAAATGGTTTGAGAGAAGAAAGATTTAGGTTGAAGATAAAGAACAGGAGATGAAAAAATAGGGAGTTTTGAGCAGAGGTTAGAAAGAGAGAGAATTTAGAGAGAAAATTTAGAGGGAAGAGAGAGGTAGAGAGAGAAACGGTTTAAGTAGGGAAGGAGATGTTAGGCGCACAATAGCTAATAAAAGTTGAGAAAATGTGCAGTGGCGCAGGATAGCAATACCACGTGTCACAAAATGGAACGCGCGTGCGCAGGCCTATGCGCGCGTGTGCGTGTGAAGTTCTAAGCCGGTCACTGTCAAGTCGACTTCCTCATAAATGGTGAGTCAGTGAAATGACGGGCGCACGTTAGCAGGGTGACGTGGCCGAATGGGGAATGCGCGTGCGCAGTCTTTGCGCGCGTGTGTGTCAGCGAAAAGAGGCTGACGGCTGTCGCATCACCTTCCTCATTAAATGGTGAGCAGGGATACGAAAGCAGGCGCTGTCACAATCGCAGTTTGCATTAAATGACAATGGGACATGCGCAAGGGTAAAAAGGTAATTTCCCAAGAAAGTTCAAAAAATAAAAGCACGGGAAAATTGAATTACACAAGTACCCTTGTGACTCAGCGTTGACTTTTCAGTCAAGGACCTATGTGAAAAATCTAATGAATGGAACACTTACCTGCGGTCCACGATGATTTGCGCATGGATAGTTATGCGCAGCGCATTGATAGCGCAGAGATTCTGTAAATCTCAGAACAGTTGTTTCATGCGCAGACGGTTGTTTGTGCAGGTGTTGCACAGGGCGCATGAGACTTAACCTATTTTGCACACTTACCAAGCAAATACATTAGTATCAATAAATCATATGGACAAGTTAGCTAAGATTAGACGTGACCAAAAAAAACCGGCAACCGGCTAACCGCCGGTTGATAACCGGTCAAAACCGGGTCAAAACCGGGAAACCGGTTAACCGGAAACCGGCTCAACCGTCAACCGTAATTCCCCGGTTCGGTTTCGGTTAGGCCTTTCTCAAAACCGGTAAACCGCCGGTTATAACCGGATAACCGCCAACCGGATAACCGGCGGTTAAACCGGTTATAAAACCGGAGGTTAACCGCCTAACGGCTACTTTTCAAAAATTTGCACCGGGCCCCCCCCATTTCCCCATGTCTGACTGACCACCACTGTCCAAAAACGGCTAGTTTTCCAACTAGCCGTTAGTTCAGTTAACTTTCGGCCTTAAATGAAAAAAAAAAAAAAAAAAAACCAAAAATTGCTTACATATAAATACCCCCTCCCTCCTACCATTTTAGTTCCACATCTTCTCTATACTCTTTCTCTCTCTACTAATTCTCACACTCTCTCATATTTCCAGTTAGATTGCATAATTCCAGTCAGTTTTTTAACGCTTTCCAGTTAGTTTTTTAACGAAATCACTTTTTTAATTTATTTAGAAAATTCCAGTCACTTTGTTAACCATTTCCAGTCAGTTTCAAATCATTTTCCAGTTAGTTTTCAGAATTCCAGTCAGTTTTTGAGAGTTTCAGTCAGTTTTTTGACAGTTTCAGTCAGTTTTTTAACAAAATCTGTGTTTTTCATCATTTTCAGTCAGTTTTTTAGCGAGTTTCAGTCAGTTTCTAAACAGTTTCAGTTAGTTTGTTAACAAAATGGCCTCATCTCGAAGGAGCGGCAAGGAACATGTTGGTTCTTCCTCACTTAACCGGAAATTGAGTCACATTTTGAGGAAAGTGAGCAAAATGTTGAAGAAAATGTTCCTCAAAGTGGTAGGGCCGGGGCCGGCCGAGCTCGAGGCGTGGGAAGAGGTGGTCGGGGGCAACGTCAAGCACGAGAATCCAAATCCGACACTTTCACGATCCATTTCCGAAAAGTACAAATTGACCCAACGACTTTGTACATTTTCGAGCGTGTTGCAACTATTGCACCAAATCTTACCCGTTCGCAAAAGGTAATGGGCATGGAACATTGAACCATCACTTGAGATCAACACATCCTGAAAAACTTGGGATTGATAGTGATCAAGCTCAATTACAATTTGCTCAACCTAACACCCAAGGTACGTCTTCGGTCTTATTTAAGTTTAATAATGTCGTTTATAGGAAAGAATTGTGCAAATTTGTGTGTGTTAAAGGCTTGCTTTTAACTTTGCGGATGATGACTTTTATGAACGGTTTATTAGACTTTCTTAAATCCGGCCGCCTCCAAAGTACCACGTACGACTCTCGTACGCGATATTAAAAAAGTGGTTTTGGAATATAAACATTTTTTAATTGATGTTTTATCAAAATTAGATCAAAGAGTTTCAATTTGTGCCGATGGTTGGAGTGATCATTGGCAAAGAAATAGTTATTTGGGTGTTACATGCCATTGGATCGATAATTCGTGGACTTTACAAAAAAGACTACTTGCATATGATAGTTTTGAACCACCTCATTCCGCGGAAAATATTTGTAGAAAGTTGCACGCCATTTTGGCAAAATATGGTCTTTTGCAAAAAATATTTTCTATTTCATTCGACAATGCTAGTGCTAATACCGCTAGTATACCGGAATTGATGCTCATTTGTCAACCGTCACTTGGGGGTAAGTATTTTCATATTAGATGTTTATGTCATATCATAAATTTATGTGTTAAAGATGGTTTGGATGCTTTAGATCAATATGTTAAACCCATTAGAGAGGCTCTTTATTTTATTGCAAAAAAAATAAAATTACAAGAAAATGGATAAAATATTTACTAAATAAGGGTCTTCCCGAAAAATATTTTTCTATGGATGTTCCGACTAGGTGGAATTCTACCTACAAAATGTTAATTGATGGTTTTGAGTATAAAGAGCATATCATGGATTTTTTTATTAGTATGGGCTATGAAATTCCTTTATTTGCGTATCAATGGAACGCTTGCACTAATTTATGTCAATTATTAAAGATTTTCAATACCGCTACTTTGGCTTTGTCGGGAGTTTATTATCCAACTTCCGTTTTGGTACTTGATCAATGTATTGCAATAGTTCTAAGTTTTAAAAATTTGCAAAATTGCACCATTTTAAACGAAAGCATTGCTTCCATGAGGCAAAAGTGGGTCAAATATTTTGATAACATTCCGTCTCTATTTTTGCTTGCAAAGATGTTGGATCCCCGTATTAAATTGAAAGATCTAGTCCGCATAATAACGTTTTATTATGCAAATTTATACCCAATGGGGACGGATTACACGAAAACCCGGCGATTATTGTTGAAAATACAAAAAAAGATTTGGTGACTCTTATAATGAGTATAATGCAATTCATGGAAATGTTTCTCAATATGGCTCAAGTCCTAATGAAGAAGATATTGATACACAATATGATGTGAATAACGATCCATATAGTTTTGTTAATGATATTTATTTTTCAAAACGTCCTAGAACGTCTCCTTCTTCTTCTTCTACCTCTAGCATTCCGTACGAGTTGGAAGCATATTTCTCTACTAGACATGAAGTTGTACAAAACACTTCAAATCCAATTTCTTTTGATATTTTGAGGTGGTGGTCACAAAGGCAAGAAACTTATCCCATACTCTCTTTAATTGCAAAAGAAGTCTTAGCTTCTCCCGCTTCAACCGTGGCCGTCGAATCGGCATTTAGTGTGGGAGGAAATGTTTTGGATGCAAGACGTTCCCAACTAACTTGTGAAAATTTGGAAAATCAACTCTTGCTTGGTGATTGGGTTAGAGCGGAAAAGAGGGAGCAAGATATGCCTTATGAAGAGGATTTAGTAAATGTAGATCCACAATATCAATACGACTTGGAAGATTCTACGGGAAGTTCGGAAGGGACGGAATGTAGATAGTTTTTATTTTAATTTTTAGAATAGGTTTATTTTTATTTCATTGTAATAGTTTAGTTGAGGTAATAAGGCTCCATTTTTTCCTCCCTTAATTATAAAAGGGCAAGGATTGGTTGTCCCCCTCTTTGTAATTTTAATTTTAATTAATAAAATTTAAGGGTACCTACCGTCCCTTTTTTACTTAAAAAATTTGTGTTATACATTATAGTTATACACTTATACATTTTAAGTTTTTAACTTAAAAACAAAAAAAACAAAAGAAAACTGTTTAATATATGTATGACTCATACATATACTCCCGTTTTTTTTTTTTATAAAAACTGTTTAAAAAAAAAAAAAAGTTAAAAAATCTGTTAATAAAACTGTTAAAAAAATCTGTTAAGAAAACTGTTTAAAAAAACAGTTAAATTTTTTTTTTTACTTGAAAAAAAAAACTTTACTTGAAAAAAAAAACCCTTTAAAAAAATGAAGTGTTTTTTTATTTTATCTTTTTTTTTTAACAAAAAACTGTTAATAAAACTGTTTTGAAAAAAAAAAAAAAAAAAAAAAAGGTAACCGGTTTAACCGGTTTAACCGCATTAACCGGTTAACCGGTTAACCGTAACCGGACATAACGGTTAGACGGTTAGGTTACGGTTAGCATTTAACGAAAAACATAACCGGCGGTTATAACCGTCAACCGCCGGTTATAACCGGATGGACACGTCTAGCTAAGATTAAGCATACCCATTTCTCCTTTCAAGAGATCACTTGTTAATTTTTGAGGAGATGATATTAGATGTTGATGAGCTTGATAATAGTGCTTGGTAGGATTGAAAAACTGCTATGGTGGACATATTATCGCAGAGAATTGGGTAATTCTCTTCATGAATTCCATAGTCTACATGTTGCTTCATCCATAAGATTTAGCAGCAGCTTTCACCAGCAATATATTCTGCTTCAGTAGTGGAGATGGACACAGCAGCTTGCTTCTTGCTTGCCCATGCTACAAGTCGATTTGACATGTTCCACTTGTGTTCTTCCTGTCAATGGTGCACGCTGCGTAGTCCGCATCTGAATAACCTACAGATTTAAAGTTCGAATCTTTGGTGTACCAAAGTCCAAGGTTAACAGAGCCAAAGAAATATCTAATACATTCTATAGCAGTTGTGTGTTCCAGAGGAATTGGAGTGATAGTGCGCACAGATCCAGTCAACATAATATCTCGGCCAGCTAGCAGAAGATAAAGAAGAGTTAATCATACCTATATATAGTCTGATCAACTTTACCTTTTAAGTCTGTTAAATTAGTTGCTTGTGGCCATTGGAGTGTCGTATGTTTTAGCATTCAAGTCCAAACTTCTTGATTAAGTTCCTAGTGTACTTGACTTGATTTGCGAAGATGCCATCATTTAATTGCTTGATTTGAAGCCCGAGGAAGAAAGTGATTTCTCCCATCATGCTCATTTCAAACCAGCTATTCATTTGCTTTTCAAAGCGCTTACAAAGAGACTCATTAGTAGAACCAAATATAATATTACCGACAAAAATTGAACGAGTAAGGAGTGATCATTATACTTAGCAATAAAAAGAGTTGTATCGATTTTACCGCACTTGAAGCCTTTCTCTAGTAGGAATTTTGATAGCGTATTGTACCATGCTCTTGGAGGTTGCTTAAGACCATACAAAGCTTTCTTTCTTTGATTCTATGATGCTTCCATTCTTATCCATCTTGTTTCCGAACACCCATTGAAGCGCTAAATATTGGATGAGCTTTTCTTGCACTTCTTGCATAGCATCGATCCATCTTAAACATGGAGCACTCTATCAATCTTCTTTGATTCGACATAAGAGATAAACGAATGCTACACCGCAAAGTTTGATGCTCTAGATGTGCGAATCCCTATATTGTGATGATAGGAATACGAAGATCAATGGGAATTTTATTTGCTTCAGCATCACGATCATCAAAGGTGATTTGTTGAAGTAGAGAAACATCATGCGCAGGAGGAGGTGTTTGCGCATCAGGAGTTGCAACTTCAGGCGCAGCATTTATAGTATGCGCATGAGATAGACTGATTCTGAATCTGCTTGATCTATGTCCTGCGCAGGAATAGAATTACTGCGCACCTGTCTAAAAAGCTCAGCAGAGTCATCAGAATCATTGGGAGCCAAATGTGGCTCAAGGAGAGAATGCTTATCAAAAATAGCATGTACAGATACTAAAATGACTAGAGATTTATCTTATTAAGATCATGAAAACCTTATAGAATGATTGGCATACCCAACGAAAATACGTTCAACTGCTTTGGCGTCGAATTTACCTCTATAGCGTTTGTAGCCAAAGAACTTGAAGAAAGAAAATAATGTTGGGCGCTTTCTCTTTCTCCATTGATCGTATGGAGTATAGACGTAGGCTTTGTTGATGAGGGATCTTTATTTTGAGTAAAACATGCACCGTTGCTGCTTCTACTATCATTGTCTAACCACCCTCAATCAACGAGTGATTCTTTCCACAACGCCATTTTGTTGCGGAACTCCAGCAGCAGAGAAATTGTGAAGAATACCATTTGTTGATTCTCACAATATTGAGCGACATCGATGTTCATAAATTCTGTTCCATTGAAGTGTCGAACTCTATTGATGTCTTCTATGTTTGGAGATTTAGAAGGAGAGCAGCCAGGATATCATTAGAGATACCACAGGTTGGTCCAAAACTTCGCGGTAGTGAGCGGTCCAAACATATGAGGTGAAGCGGATGTAAGCGATTTGACATCGGAGCAATCTTGCTGGAGAAAAACTGCTCAGGTTGCTTACTAAGCTGGCATGGTGCTTATACCATTGCTAGCTGTTTTCACTTAAGCTTATTGCTACAAAATAAGGATTAGTAAATAGAAATTATAGCGGTAAGATCATATAGATTGGAAATTTGTCTTACGAGTCCTTGTGAGCAAAGTTAGTCCACAAATGCCATTTTTGGTGTAACAGCGTTGAAGAGATATGGCATTCCAGAGCTTTGTCTCATAATTGTGATATGGAGAGCAGGTTGCTTGAGACTATCTTTAATGATTAGTCCAAATCCAATTATGTGCCTTTGTTGTTGTCTCCATATATTACTGAGTGATCTCTTCCTTCGTGCGCACCTTTAAGAGTGTTGACATCTCTAGTAGTGTCTAGAATCCACTATCGATATCAACTGAGCTTGAGAGAGCGCAGTGAAGTAGATCTTTCCTGCTTGTTGAAACATTAACTTGCGCTCTACAGCAGGGTTATCTTTTAAGATCAGCACACTTGGAGAGATTCCTTGCGCGCTTCGGAGTTGGTGATGATGCAGCTTCTGTCAGATTAGCTCTGGCAGATAGGTGCTTGTCATTCTGTCTGCTTGGTGAAAGTGTCCCGTTTCCACTGGAGTGAAGGGATCTTTCTTTGATTGTCTTTGGCGCAAGCTCAGGTTCCATTTCAGAAATAACTTTTGAATCAGTCAGCATTTGCCATTAAGCAGAGTAGTCCATCCTCAGAATCAGCATCGTTGTCTTCAGTGTCAAGTCTCCGAGTCTTTAGCTCCTTTCTGCGCAGTTCTCTTCATCAACCATTCTGTACTGCTTTGATGCTTTGTGCACAGGGTTGCTTTTCCTTGTACTCAAATTTTGAAGGAGGCATTGAAGCGTAATGTCCTGGCTTTCTGCAGTAAACCAAGTCATCTTTCTTTGAGTCTCTATGAAAGAGAATACGGATCTTTGCTTGAGGATCCACCAGGTTTGGAGAGCTTTCTGAATTTGAGGAGGTTTGAGCAGGCGCAGGAATATGTGAAAGGTTAGCCATTGCCCTAGATTTGAAGCGATATTAAATCGGCACCCAAGCTGTTAAGCTTGAAAAACAAAACATGTTTTATGAAGGTGTTAGCTCTGATACCACTTGTTGGTCCCTAAAGGGGCAACAAGGGTGTGAAAATCGCTAGAGGGGGGGGGTGAATAGCATTTTAAAATTCTTTTCAAACCCTTTTGCAATTCAATGGCAGATGCGCACAACTCTTATTTTTGGCTAAGTATAGCGCGCAGCAAGAGTGTGAAATGCACAGCGGAAATTTACAGCAGCTCTGCGCAGGGTATACTGCGCAGAGATAAAAACGCACGCGCTAAGTATGAGGCTAAAGAGTGGCGCAAATGGGATTCTAAGGCGAATGAGCAATAACGATCACATCATCAAAGAGTGGCAATCTGAAAGATCAAACAAAGCAGTTCATAAAAAGTTAAGCAGAGAATATGCCAATAAGTAAAATGAACACGCTATTTGGAGAGGTTCGATCGATGAGAGATCTACATCCTCTACCAAGATGGTTAGTCTTGGATTTCTAATGAAGATCTTATTATATGAGAGAGTATTACAAATTACAACATTAGAGCTCAATACTAACTCAAGATCTATTATCTATGAAGAACAAATCCTAGACTAAACCGGTGTATCTCAAGAAGTTAGATCAAAATGATCAAAGCTTCAAGAGGTGTGTGTGTGACAGAAATTCTGGGCTCTATGAATATGAAAGATGAAGAGCACCAAGAATTCTGGTGATATAGGCTTTGTGATATGAGCAGGAGTTTTGAAGGTTTGAAGATCTTGAAGGCTGTTCTAAAGAATCTGGAAAAACTAAGCAGCAGACTTCAGATCTTCATGGTTTCTCAATGAAGCATGAAACTCGAGCTCTGAAGCATAAAGACCAACAAAGGGATCTTGATCAAAGAAGATGATCAAGGGCCGATGAAAGGGGCTGAATCAAAAGGCAGCTTCAAAGGCAGCTTGGAAATGAAGATGAGCAGGCTATTTATAGCTGAGAGCTTGAATATAGCCGTTGGAGCTCAGAGCAAGGACAATGAGCTGGCACAACATGATTGGTGGGCAGGTGTCCTTTATAGCCATTGGGGCTCTGATCAAAGATGATGACCTGGCACAATATGATTGGTGCGCAGGTAATTTAGAGCCGTTGGAGACTGAGCATGAAGACCAAATTCAAAAGCTTCTTCTAGAAGGTTGACAGCTGTCTTCACTTGAGATATTATGTTTGAGCGCATCTCCATCGTTGGCTATGCTGAGTGTGCAGGATTTGTCGTTTGTGCACACCTCAGCTTTTTAATAAGCGTGCATCTTCTAAGCGCTTTTCCAAACTTTCTAGAAAGTGAGATCAGGAGATGAGGAACTTGACCAAGGTTGTGTCCGCGCACAAAAGACATGCGCATTGCCGGCGCGCATGGATTCAGCGCATGAGCAGCATGCGCACCATGCTTGGTCACAAAAAGATCTTTGGAGTTTTAGGAAATAAGATCTTAAAAACTGAGCAGGGGTCAAGGGCTGCACAAGATATCTATGCGCAGTGGCGACCTGCGCAGAGAACATCCTGCGCAGTGAAGTGAATCCTGCTTAGGAAATCTTCGATTCTTTAAAGCTTCAAGTCCTATCATCTAAGCCTATACTATAAAAAGGACTTTGCTAAAAATTGAAGTTATAAACTTCTTTACATGAGGTCCTAAAGTCGTAAAAATACTTATAAGTGATGGTATCAATCAATTCTAACAAATGTAGGAGGGTTGAGTGATAAGCATACCCAACAGGAACACCAGCACTCACGGTCAACCAGGTTGCGGTCAAGTGAGTCCGGTCAAGGTAAGTCCGGTCAAGAGAAATGCGGTCAAGAGATTGAGATTTTGAAAGTTGTTGTCTAAGAAGTTTGGGCAAAAGATAAGTTAGTCAGATTTTAACTTAGGCAATGTGGAGAACAAACAAACACAATTCATAACAGTTCTTAAATCTGAAAGATCAAACACTAAACGACAAACAATATTAATATGAACAATAAAGAACAAGATGAACAATACTTGAAAGTAAATTTGTAGAAAGTAAAATGACACAAGTATTTGGAAAGGTTCGATCTGTTAAAAGATCTACGTCCTTTACCAAGATGGTCAGTCTTGGATTTTGAATGGAGGAATATATTGATTCTTGAGTGTACAGATTACATAGATGAAGCTTTGAATCAACACCTACTTTCTATGAAGAATAAATCCTAGACTTAGACCAGTGTATCCCTTTTGATTCAATCTATGTGATTGATCAATTGGGGTGAGTGTGTGTGTAAGAATCAGAAGCTCTTTAAAATCTAAGTGATTGTAGAGCCTAATGAATCTTGTGTGTTACAAGGCTTGAGATGACTTGTTTGTTGCTGGAGAGCTTTGAAGGTTTGAAGGCGAGTTCTTGAAGATTCAAAGGATTATGGAAATCTTGAGTTATGATCTTCAATCACCAAGTATTTCAACAGCAATTTCTCTCTTTGAATCTCAGCAATATTCAATGAAGAACTTAAGGGCTATTTATAGACTTGAATGAGAAAATAGCTGTTGGGATTACTTGGGCTCCAAGTTGAAGGACAATGAGCTATTGAATTCTGATTGGAGCTCATTCTGAGTTTGTCCCTTTTTGCAGATAAGAGGTGGTCCCACTTAGATGAATTCAAATTTGAATTACTTGGGATCCAAGTCCTGCAACGTTCTAAACTAACCATAGTTTGACCATGGTTAAGTTTGAACACACTTGGGCATCTTCTTTCCTTGCGGTCGAGACCTTGCGGTCGAGGGATTCACGGTTGAGTGGTCTACCACGGTCAAGTGATTTCACGGTCAAGGTCTTGACCACTAAAATTCCAAACTTAGAAAATTTTAAGCCTATCAATCTAAAGCCTATACTATCAAAATGGACTATTCTAAAAATAAAGTTTAACACTTCTTACAATATATCCTAAAGTCCACAAAAGATAAAATTAGGTCATGGGATCAATCAAATCTAGGTAATAGGAGTGGTTTATAAATTAGCATACCCAACAATCTCCCCCTATTTGATTGAGACCATTACCTACTATAACAGAGGCTAACTCATTGTCCTTGGTAATAGCATGTTGTTGGTCCCAAAGGGCAACAAGGGTATGAAAAATAGCTAGAGGGGGGGGGGTGAATAGCTGTTTTAAAATTCTTTTCGTACCCTTGATAATCTTAATTGCAAATGTGCACTTTATCAAATAAGCGTAATGATATGCGCCTAAGTGAGCGAGTGAAATGCATAGAGGAATTTAGTAAAGTAAATAGGCACAAAGTATGATAAAGGGGGCGCATACACACTCTAAGTATTTTGGCTCAAAGTGGGTGAAATAAGAAACTAAGGCAAATGATATAACAAACACAACACAGTTAAATCAATCAATCTACAATGAATAAACAATCAAATAGTTAGATATGATATGACTTGAAAGGAAATAGCAAGATAGTAAGTACGCGCTATTTGGAGAGGTTCGATCGGGAAAATGATCTACGTCCTCTACCAAGATGGTTAGTCTTGGATTTCTAATGGAGATCTTATATAATGAGAGAGTGTTACAAATTACAATCGTTTGAGCTTATACACTAACTCAAGATCAAATATTCTATGAAAGAACAAATCTTAGACAATAACCGGTGTATCTCTAAAATAAAGATCTAAGTGATCAAACTTAAAGAGGTGCATGTGTGATTTTAGATTCAAGGCTCTTTAGATCTTTGAGATTGAGAGCACAAGAAAACTAAAGTGTTTTTGCTTGAGGATCTGGGCTAAGATGAAGTTATGAAGATGTTCTCGAGAATTCTGGAACTAACAAAGGCAATCTTCAAATCTTCAACGAATGCTTGAGAGAGAAATTCTTGAAATGCTTAGCAACTTCAAATGGTTGAAGTTATGGGGTATTTATAGTAGAGCCCCAAAAACTAGCCGTTGGAAATCTTTGGTGAGTCAGAGAAAGGACGGATGTGCTGTCGCTCATTGAGTGGAGCACGTGTCCTTTTACAGCCGTTAGACACATAACACAAATATGACCGTTATGGACAGGTGTCCTTAGATGCGGGTGCATACGTGTTATTTAACCACCGTTGGATCATTGGCAAAGTTTGAATCTCTTCAAGTATTTGAATCTTCAATAAATCACTGAGTGAGTAAATCACTATAAGGCGAGTGAGCTAAGAGAGGCGCGTTACACTTTGTGGGCGGATAAGAGGCGCAGGCGCACTGTGAGGCGCGTAGCGCGGCGCGGCGCGTGAGTGAGGCGGTTGGGCGCATGGCGCATGACTTGGCTCAAACTTGTGATTTTGTTGAATCTTGATATTCTTGCCCTATTCCTAAGCCCATTCTATTACAATAGACAACCTAAAAAATGAAGTATAAATACTTCTTACATGTGGGTCTAAAGTCCATGAAATAAAACTTAGGTGATGGATCAATCAAATCTAATCAATCCTATTACATTGAAACTAAAGATATAAGTGGGCATACCCAACAATCTCCCCCTATTTGATTGATGCCATTACCTACTATATCAGGGACAAACATTATACTTGATAATAACATGTCCAAATAAATGAAATTGGTAAATCATGTCTCAAGTTAATGCACACACTAGTCCAAGATATAGATTTCTAATCTATTCCAATAAGGATAAAACATTACAAATGGAAAGATAGAAACAACAGTTTAACACATTCAAAATGATATATGAGTTTTACTTTTGAAACGTGTTTAAACAAAGTTTAAACTCAATGCATGAAATATGAAGCAGTTCAAGTATGATGCATATGATTTTAAACAACATTCAATGTTCTATAAACAAGAAGTTTGAGTGAACAAGTTTTGAAACAAAAGTGATGTTTTGTTCTCATTAATACTCAAAGTGTAAGAGTTACAGAGTACAAGTATTTAACAGAACAAAAACAAAAGGTGCTAAAATATGTAAGCACTAAATCACTAATAAAAAGTTTCTAAACAAGAAAATTTTTAACAACTTACAAACAAAAAAAAAAAAACTAAGGGTTGGGAGGAGGCGCGTCGTCATCCTTCAATCCTTCTTCTATTTCAGAAACAGAGCGCTGAATTTGTTTGGAGAGTTGGTGACAACGGTTTACAACACCGTGAGTATCAGTGACACCATCTCTAATGTAGCGCAAATAATCAACATTTATGTTTTGATACTCATCAATGGTGCGCTGAGTGATAGATTGCTGTTGTGAAAAGTTTTCAGTGAAGGCTTGGAAGTTAGCTTCAACAACAGCTTGGGCAGTAAGTATATCAGCGGAAACTCTATCTGTGCGCCTGTCTGCACTGGAATACGCAACATTAAAGTGAGTGACAACTAATTCCTTCAAAACATCAATCTTTAAGAGCAGTGAATTAATGTCAATATGCGCGCCAGGAGCAGAGCTGGAAGAGGGCGCAGGAGTTTCAGGAGCGGAAGGCGCATGGGATTCAGGAGCTTTGGGATCTGCGCCAGGTTCAGCACCATAAACAGTTAAGCCCAGGATTTCTAGTTCATCCTTAACTTCTTTGAGTTTATCAACAACACTCAACAATTTTTGGCTATCTCCAGCCACCATCTCAAACAACTTCCTTATATCACCTGCTATATTCAACTCTACCTCCCTTATGGCGTTAATGAAATCTTGGCCATCAGTGAGTTTGATGCGACCATCAATGCGCTCATGTAGGGAAGCAAGAGTGCATTTGAAAAGTTCATTCATCTGATCTATAGCGTCATTCCATTGTTGAGGAGTAAGGAAATGTTTGTCCTTGATATTCGCATCTATGCGCGCCATCTCCCCCTTAATGGCAGCAATCTCATCAGCTTGTTGAGTAAGCATAGAAGTATGAAGCTCTAACTATGAATTCATCTGAGCTTGGCCTTGCTGGAGTTGCTGTAGCAGTAAAATAACTACACTCATGTCAGGAGTGGGAGGAGGAGGCGCAGGAGAAGTATGGGGCGCAGGAGGTGAAGGTAGATATTCATCACTTGAAGTAGGCTCTACTGAAATAGTTGGGGGTGCAGAATCATGAGGAGAAGGCGCAGAAGGGCTCTTGCGCCTAGTCAAGGGCTCTGGCTCCCCCTGAACTGGATCATCACTCAAGTCGCCAAAAAGTTCATCAGATAGCTTATCTTTGAGTGCTTGGCGCTCAGCAAAGAGTGGTTCTGAAGTTAGTTTCTGAGCTGGAGCAGGAGCAGGAGCAGGAGAAGGAGCAGAAGGCTTTGATGGAGGCGCACAAACAATAGGAGGCGCATTTGGAGTGAGCTCGCGTACATCAGCGCTAGACCCTGCGCCTTTGCGTCTTTCAGACTTGGATAACTCAGCAGCCTGTTTCAATCTGTAGTCCTCATCCCTTTTCTTCTGCGCTTCCAGTCTACTGGCTTCCTTAGCGCGTGTAAGTTCTTTCTCTTCTTATGTTTCAGATCTTGGGCGCTTAGGAGGTCTGCTTGTTCCTTCAGCAACCCTTTTGCCTTTACCCTTTTCTACACCTGGAACAACTATTGGTTCTTGTAGATACCCCGGGAGACCACAGCTTGGCTAGAGCGGGAATTATCCTAGGATGTCTAACTTGTTTTTAGAGTCGCCACCTATGTTTTGAGGAACATAAGAAAAACCTATTGATTGTAGCCTAAGTTTGATTACGAACACAGAGATTCTTTGTTTTGAGGTTCGGGGGTTAGATTACGAGATGGGAAGTACCGAAACACCCATCTCGCCCAACTAAAGTTGGTCTTGCTTGATCAAAATCTACATGAATAAAAATGTTCTTCTTCTTCTTCTTTAAGTCATAAAAAGGGGGTTTAAAATAGGATTTGAATGTAGGAGATAACTCCTTAACCAACCTCAATGAGATGAGGTGATCATTAGAGTCATGTCCAAAATGATTTGGGTGATTGCACATTTGATTAAAGTAAAAGAGAGAGAGGAGATGAAGTAGAAAATAAAGGAAAAGATGTACTTTTACCTACAATTTGAAGAACTTCAAGTGTTGCTTGATGAGATCCTTGGAGACCCTTTAGAAAGTGATTTTTTGTCTCGTTTTCGATCCTTGAAAAATGGAGGTAAAGGAGGTTTTTATAGGTGAAAGAGGGGTGTTTTTGGTGCCAAAACTCAGTCACCAAGAAATCCTTCCGGGCAAAATCTTGTAAATTGGCAAGGGAGGGAATCCTGGCCAGAAATCTGTAACTGACGCCCAGAGGCGCGCGCTTCCTGCTTTGGGGGCGGGAGGCCGCGCGCGCCTGGATCCTCCTGTCGGAGGCGCGCGACTCAGAGAAGGCAATTTTGACAGAATGGACTAGAAAGTCAGCCCTGTCATTCAGTTTAGTCCCTGGACTTAACGAAGTCAGTCAGGAACTTAACGGAAGTGACAAAAACTAACGAGAAACACTTAAAATGAGGAGAAACACAAAATCAAATGTGCAACGGGGTGAGCGGTCCAAGGCGGGGTGTCTACAGAGCCCCTCGGCGACGTGGTTTGCAAAGCAAAACGCGTCGACGAAAGTTAAAAACACCCGCGAGGACATCACCACAAGAAAGGCAAAGACTCGATGAAAGCAGGAATTTGAAATTGCGAGAGATAGTGGTGCGCTCCCTGTGTGAGCGGCTTTTGTTGATAGAGGGGGTGTATGATCCGTTAGGTGAACCTGCCGGCTGAATGTTTTGAATGAGGCCGTTAGTGAACCTTTTGATGAATCCGTTAGTGAATCCCTCGGATGAGTCCGTTGGTGAACCCTTGTTGACGAATCCGTTAGTGAATCCCTTGGATAAGTCCGTTGGTGAACCCTTGTTGACGAATCCGTTAGTGAATCCGTTTGATGAATCCGTTAGTGAATCCCTTGGATGATTCCGTTGGTGAACCCTTGTTGACGAAATCCGTGGTGAATCCGTTTGATGAATCCGTTAGTGAATCCCTTGGATGAGTCCGTGGTGAACCCTTGTTGACGAATCCGTTAGTGAATCGTGTTGATGAATCCGTTAGTGAATCCCTCGGATGAGTCCGTTGGTGAACCCTTGTTGACGAATCCGTTAGTGAATCCGTTTGATGAATCCGTTGGTGAATCCTTGGATGAGTCCGTTGGTGAACCCTTGTTGACGAATCCGTTAGTGAATCCGTTTGATGAATCGTTAGTGAATTCCTTGGATGAGTCCGTTGGTGAACCCTTGTTGACGAACCGTTTGATGAATCCGTTAGTGAATCCCTGGATGAGTCCGTTGGTGAACCCTTGTTGACGAATCCGTTAGTGAATCCCTTGGATGAGTCCATTGTGAACCCTTGTTGACGAATCCGTTAGTGAATCCGTTTGATGAATCCGTTAGCGAATCCCTTGGATGAGTCCGTTGGTGAACCCTGTTGACGAAATCCGTTGGTGAATCCGTTTGATGAATCCGTTAGTGAATCCCTTGGATGAGTCCGTTGGTGAACCCTTGTTGACGAATCCGTTAGTGAATCCGTTTGATGAATCACACTTGACTTTTTTGAATTGTGGGTACGGGCACAGTTGACCGCGACCAGAAAAATATTCCTGCTGGGGATGGAACGTTGAGATGACTCTTGAGGGGGGTGTGGCACCCGTGACAGAACTTAGGGAGTTCGGGAATCCGTGGGGAAACTTTGATACGATGCATGGATTCTTGCATGGGAGACTGCTTTTGAAACCTGCCTGATAATGGGAGGAGCGCGCGTCCAGGACTCGTTGTGGGACACGCGCGCCTCAGATGAATATGTCGGGAGGCGCGCGCCTGGCGCATAAGTTCAGCATATTTAACAGGCTGTTTGCTGTTTTCGGCCAGTTTTCAAAATTTGAAGAACCTCCAAATTCCAAGCCCAATTTTCGTAGAGAAATCACCCCAAAACACTTTCTTGCTGCTCTAGGATCAATTCCGTCAAAGAAACGATGTCGGATCGTCAGCAATCACCTCCGTTTGAGATGCCACAGGGCGAGGAGCCCGAAATTGGGGTTGAAGCTAGGACCCGAGCTTGCTTACTTTCCGGCCTCATACCCTTATTTCTCACTTCGTGACTTCGGGTTTGGTAAGAATTCCTCACCTTTCTTGTCGATTTCGGGTTTCATGAAGTTCTGTTTTCTTTACCCGAAATATTGCTGCAGCAGCTTTATTGATCATTCTTTGCATGTTGTCTGTTGTTGCTGATTTGTTGTAAGAAACATGTTGGGATTCACACACTTGCTTGTACATTGTTCTGCCGTTGAAATCTCTGTGTTGAGTTCATCCGTTTTTCTAGCAGTCATGCTGATGAAATTTTTGCTGTTCCTTTTTCTTTTCTTTTCAGGAGTGGACCCGTTTGACAGAGATTCGCGGTGGGGCTCATGGGCCCATCTCTATATGGAAGAGGTTGCCCGAGAATGTTCGGGCCCGAGTCACAGGGGACTCATTTTGGTCTTTTTGTCACTAGCCTCCCAGCTTTGAAGAATGACCCTGATGTGGTTCAGGCATTGAGGGAGAGATGGGGATACCACCCATACCTTCCATTTACTCATGGGCGAGGTGAACATGACGCCTACTGATTTCACAGCTTTGACGGGCTTTCCGTTCATGGGGGTGCTTGTCCCTTTGGTTTGAGAGGGCTGTTCGGACTCCGGACGAGTTACTGGCCTTGGTTGACTGCCGGTTCGAGGTTAAGAATTCTCGAGTGACATGGGGGAGAATCCGGGCTTATTTCAGCATCTTGATGGCTGAGGCTCGAGGTTGTTACTGCTGATCGGGTTGATGCTGTGGCCCGTTGCTTCATTGGTACTTGTTATCCCACACTCTGTTTGCCAACGGGGGATCTTCGGCCTCTTTGGCTCTGCTTGACTTGTTAGTGGACTTGGACCAGAGCGGCCAGTATAACTGGGGCGCACCGGGCTTGGCTGCTTGTTATCACGGCATGGATTTGACCAGCCGCTTGACTACCAGCTCTGTTACGGGCTTCAGCTTGCTGTGGGAGGTATACCACTTACTGTCCTTTTATATTTCTTGCCTTCGTCATAACTGCCTTTTTCGTTGACTGTCATTAACTTGTTCTGCCTCTTGTCTACAGCTTTGGGCTTTTGCTATCCTGAATCTGAGGGATTTCAAGATTGTCAAGGAAGGCACAGCCCCAGTATCCGGACTGCGCACGGTGGGCGTATAAGGAGAGGAATGTGAAGACTGGCACGAATCCCATTAGTCTTACTTCGGCCCGACGGCACTTGGACACCCTGAGGCCTGAGTCTGTTGCCTTTTCTTTGTATCCGTGGAGATCAGTTCAGGACTGGTTTGAGCACACTCTTATTCCTACCCGTTCTCGGCTTTTGATGAGTTCGGGTGAGTGCATGGCTCTGTACTTGGAGAGACGAGTATTTGGCAGCTTGGTACCCAGGTGACAGACTTTTACACCCCTCCTCGTCCTGCAGTTCCAGACGTTCCTCCTTTCTGCCCTCGTAACTGGAGGTCACTTTCAGAGGCTGATCGTGCGGCATATATGGTAGGGGTTGATGCCGTCCCTTATATTCACTTGGATCAGGATTATGGCCTCTTCAGGGAGAACAACTTGATGCAGGGCTTTATGTTCGCTGATCTGAGGAGATCACAGGCTGCTCCTTCGACTCCGCTCGGTTTTTATACTACCGGTGCCGGGTATTGTTTTGATCCTCCTTTGCCTCCTCCTTATTACACTATTCAAACTTCGGGGTCTTTGAGGAGCAGAGGGAGATTGGTTCCGAGGATATGTCACCGAGAGAGAGCCTCCCGCTCAGGCTGCTGTGGTATGTTTTTCTGACATCTTTGCATTTTCTCAGTTCCAGTCTTGTTTTCTGTTCTTTGTATTGATGTAATTTCCTTTCCCGTTCTTTGTTGCAAACAGGTGCCCGTAGCTGCTTATAGGCACTTGGGTAGGCAGAAAAAGGGATGAGGCGGAGGCTCCGTCAGCTGGAGGAGAGGGTGCTGGAGCTTGTGCTGGGATATTGCTTGGGAGCCCATGACCAGAGATGCTGCTGGTGCTGTCTCTGGTGCTGCGAGAGGAGCTGCCCGAGGTGCTCGGGGCATGGGACGAGGCTGCAGGGATGCTGCACTGGACATTGATGAGGCTGTCTCTTCGGCGA
>JAOWBW010000502.1:136123-165476 GCA_026119855.1 Campanula takesimana
GGTGCGCCAAAGCGTACTTGAAATTAAATTAAAGTTGGATCTAACCCATTTAAATTATATTATACATTGGACGTATAAGAAGTTGTCTAATTTAGTGAGGAGTATTTTTTTTTGGAAAAATACATTGTTTATTTCTTTAATGAAATTGGTACTTATTAAATTTTGAAAATTTGCATAATTGTAGATAATGACTAACAACACTCAATCAATTTCGTTGCGATCGATCCTTGAGAATGATAAGCTCCAAAAGAATGGTACGAACATTATGGATTGGTTCCGTAGCCTAAGAATTGTTCTTAGGCAAGAAGATAAGTTGTACATTCTCGATGGGCCTCTTCTGTTGAACCAGAAGCCAATGCCCCTAGGGCGGAAAGAGACAGTTACAAGAAATATCGTAATGATTCTAGAGATGTAAGTTGTCTCATGCTTGCTACTATGTGCTCAAAACTCCAACAGAGTTGGGAACATTTGGAAGCCTATGAGATAGGCGTGGACTTAAGAGCCATGTTTCAAGAGCAAGCTAGGCAAGAGAGGTACAGACCATTGTTGCATTCATTTCTTGCAAAATGAGTGAAGGGCAACAAGTGAGTCCTCACATGCTGAACAATGAAAGGCTATGTAGAGCATCTTGAGAAACTGTGGCTATCCAATCCATTGGAGCTAGCCACGGATCTCAGTCTTAATTCATTGCCTAAATGTTATAATCAGTTTGTGATGAATTATAACATGCATGGAATTGATAAGAATCTCTCCGAGTTGCATGGTATGCTTAAAACTGCGGAGATGAAGATTTTGGAGAAAGGTTCTCCTGTGCTCTTGGTTCAAGATGGGAAGAAGTCTAGTGCCAAAGGAAAGGGTAAGAAATTTTTCAAACCCAAGATAAGCAAGGGAAAGGTTGCAAGGCTTCTGAGGCAAAACCCGATTCACACAAAGGAGCAATCTGTTTCCATGTCAAGAAATTGGTCATTGGAAATGTAATTGCAAGGCTTTCTGGAAGAGCAAAAGAAGAAGAAGGGCAGCAAGGCTACGTCGACTTCAGTATCTATATGATAGATATTCTCTTTTCTACCACTGATTCTTGGGTATTGGGTACCGGATGTGGTTCTCAATATGTTTAAATGTGCAGGGAGTAAAGAATAGGAGACTACTTAAAGAGGGTGAAGTAGACCTACGGGTGGGGAATGGACCAAGAGGTTGCTGGCATTAGCCGTAGGGACTATGAAGTTACTTTTACCTCCGGTTAATACTTGTTTGAACAATTGCCATTATGTACCGGATTTAAGTAGAAATATTATTTCAATTCTTGTTTAGATAATGAAGTTTTAAGTTTCTTATTGAGAATAATTTTTTTTTATTTATCTAAATGATGTGCTTTATGGTATTGCAAGTTCATTTAATGGCCTTTATGTCTTGGCTGTCAAGAATGATGAAAATGTCTATCATATAAATAAGAAATCTAAACCTAATGATGTAAATCATACTTATTTGTGTATTGCCGTCTTGGTCATATTAATGAGAAGCGTATCTCAAAACTCCATGGGACGGTCTTTTGGGTTCATGTGACCTTGAGTCATATAATACTTGCGAGTCGTGTCTTCTTGGAAAAATGACTAAGACACCTTTTACCAAGCTAGGTGAAAGGGCAAGCGGCTTATTGAGGTTGATACATTCCGATGTATGTGGAAACATTAAGTAGCAATGCTAGGGGAGATTTCAATACTTCATACCTTCACTGATGATTATTGTAGATTTGGGTATGTTACCTAATGAAACATAAGAGTGAAGAATTCGAGATATTTAGAATATTTCAAAATGAAGTAGAAAAAACAACTTGGCAAAAGTATTAAAGCACTTCGATCAGATCGAGGTGGAGATACTTGAGTCATGAATTTGATGATCATCTAAAGAATTGTGAATAATTTCACAATTGACTCCACCCGGAACACCACAATGGAATGGTGTGTCCGAGGGGAGGAATCGGACCTGTTAGACATGGTTCGATCAATGATGAGTCAAGTTGATCTTCCAATATCCTTTTGGGGTTATGCTCTAGAAACCGCTGCTTTCACACTAAATCATATTCCAACTAAATCGGTTCAAAAGACTCCATATGAGATATGGAGCGGAAAGAAGCCTTGTCTATCTTTCATGAAGATTTGGGGTTGTGAAGCTTTTGTCAAAAGACTTATCTCAGAGAAACTTGCACACAAATCTGATAAATGTATTTTCGTGGGATATCCTAAGGAAACTAAAGGATACTTCTTTTACAACAAACGGACAACAAAGTTTTTGTTTGCCCGTACTGGTGTCTTTCTAGAGAAAGAGTTTTTCTCCAAAGAAATCAGTGGAAGTGAAATAATCTTGAAGAAATTCGAGACCCAGAAAATAACATGAACCGATAGTGGAACAAGAACAAGAACCACAAGGAGTTATGGAACCTGTTCAGAATACACAAGTAAACTCGCAGATCTGGTAGGTTACGATCCGAGCCCGAGAGATATGGATTTCTCGTAACGATAGTAATGAGGTGGAAATCATTGAGAATGATGAACCGACCATCTACCAAGAGGCGATGTCTTCTCCTGATTCGGATAAATGGCTTGGAGCTATGGAATCCGAATTACAATCCATGCAAGATAATCAAGTTTGGAATTTGATTGATGTGCCCGAAGGTGTAAAAACCATAGGATGCAAATGGGTCTTCAAAAAGAAGACTGATATGGATGGGAAGGTGCATACTTATAAAGCTAGACTTGTAGCGAAAAGGTTATAGGCAAGTTCATGGTATTGACTATGATGAAACCTTTTCACCCGTAGCAATGATCAAGTCTATAAGAATTTTGCTTGCCATTGCCGCATATCATGACTATGAAATATGGCAAATGGATGTCAAAACCGCCTTCCTAAATGGAAACTACAAGAGGATGTGTATATGACACAACCAGAAGGTTTTTGAACAGAATTCTAAGTATGCAAGTTACAGAGATCCATCTATGGATTGAAGCAAGCTTCTAGGAGTTGGAATCTCGTTTTGATGAATCGATCAAAGAATTGGTTTCATCAAGAACGAAGATGAACCTTGTGTATACAAGAAGATTAGTGGGAGCATAGTGCTATCCTTATCTTATATGTGGATGACATATTGCTCATTGAAAACGACATTCCTACACTTCAGTCTGTATAGACTTGGTTAGGAAAGTGCTTCGCAATGAAAGATATGGGTGAAGCCGCATATGTACTTGGCATTAAGATCTATAGAGATAGATCAAGGAAGCTAATTGGTTTAAGCCAAAGTACATACATTGACAAGGTCATTAGAAGATTTCGCATGGAAAATTCTAAGAGAGGAATCTTGCCAGTGTTACATGGAGTTTTTCTAAGCAAGACTCAATGTCCTAAGACAAACGATGAGCGTAAGAAAATGAATGATGTTCCATATGCCTCGGCAATTGGGTCCATCATGTATGCCATGATATGTACTAGGCTGGATGTATCTTATGCTTTGAGTATGACAAGTAGATATCAATCCGACCCCGGTGAAAGTCACTGGATGGCTGTTAAAGCGATTCTTAAGTACTTGAGAAGGACTAAAGATTAGTTTTTGGTCTATGGAGGAATGGAAGATGATCTCGTTGTAAGTGCTTACACGGATGCAAGCTTCCAAACCGACAAAGACAATAGTCTATCGCAATCAAGTTTTGTGTTTCTGTTAAATGGTGGAGCTGTAAGCTGGAAGAGTTCCAAGCAAAGTACAACCGCTGATTCTACAACGAAAGCTGAGTATATTGCTGCATCGGATGCTTCAAAGGAAGCTGTTTGGATTAAGAAGTTCATCACTGAACTTGAAGTGGTTCCTAGTATTGCTAATCCAATAGAACTTTATTGTGATAATAATGGTGCTATTTCTCAAGCAAAGGAACCAAGGGCACATCAGAAATCCAAACACATACTTAGGAGTTTTCATATCATTCGAGAGATCATTGATAGGGGAGACGTGAACATATGCATAGTACCTACTAATGACAATGTTGCGGACCCGCTAACAAAGGGACTTCCACAAGCTAAACATGATGGTCATGTTATGTCCATGGGTATTAGATACATGGGAGATTGGGCCTAGGGAAAGTGGGAGATTGTTGGTAGTGGTGCCCTAGGCACGTTTAATAAACGTTGTAATTGTTATCATTTATTTCATATTAATAAAGAGATGTTTTGATTATTATTGTTGTTCATGTTTACTTATAATAATCTCCGTCCCTAGTACTTATTAAGCACTAGTATAAAAGCTAAATGATCATGGGATGATCATGTTAGATTTATAGGTACTTGTTTGGAACAAGGTATCGAACATGACCCACTGAATGAGATTTATGTCATGGTCTATGTCGTACATATATCTCATATTATTTATGTCATTCGAATCCTTAGACATGAAGTTATTATAGTCTTCCACTTGATGAACATTACATTTGACATATTCAAACGCTACCTTTAACTAGGTAGTTATCAAGGGTATGATTGGCATAATCGGATTCACGTAGGGAAGAGTAATAAGCTAAATGGATTTGTCCCTATTCGGAGAGATGTCAAGCTTGGGCCCCTCGTAGGAATGATGTTGTTGAAATGTTCAGCCGGACTCAAATGGATTGATTAGATCAATAGCATTGAATTATCAACATATTCGGAATCGAGAAAGTATTGAACGAAAACAAGTTGACTCGTTGACCATGACTTGTGTTCAATGACATTGTGGACAAAGGGATTGTGACATGTTCTAAATGGAATGCGAACTTGTATCTAGTTACACTATTTGGGTAGGTATGACGGTTTGCTAGAACCTAATCATGTCTTATGGGATCATGTTTGGACCCATTGCCAACTTAGTGTAATCCTAGAGGGTCACACACGAATAGAACGAATCCTAAAGGAATAAATTGGAATTATGGAAAAATCCTGTTTTCTGGTCTGGCACGACCGTGCCGCTCATAACGCACGACCGTGGCAAAAGTCGGGAAACGGGTGATTGGCTCGAACCAATTAGCACGACCGTGCTGGTTATTGAGCACGACCGTGCCAATTACTAAGCACGACCGTGCCAATATTCAGCGAAAGGATGGCAGGTTCAAACTCATTGGCACGACCGTGCCAAATAGAGGGACACGAACGTGCCAAATTTCCTGAGTGAATATAGAATAGCCTTAATTAAGGTGACGGGATTTAGGAATCCTAGGTCATTAAGGGTTAATGACTAGGGCCTATAAAAGGATATTTCACCAGCCATTAAGCAAGTAATTCCTAGTTCATTGAGAGAATAATATTCTTGATTATATCAAGAAATTCATAATTCCATATAGTCAAAATAATTGTGAAAGTGTATTTCATAATTTTGGTCTAGCAACCAAGATCAAGAAGTTCCTTGATATTCGTTCGTGGTGTGGATACCGCTAGAGGGTGAAGCTTATCATCTTCAAAGTTCGTGTTCTTGCTTTCGTGATCAAGCTTCAAGTCTCCACCAAGATCAAAGGTTAAAATTCAAAGTCATCAAGGGTTAGTATTCTAGTATTCATATTGCAAGTATTTGATATAATCACATGAATGGATCTATGGGCTTTGGGTTTCATAAAATTTTAATGCTTTATTCCGCTGCGCATGTTATTCCGAAACCCAACAGGAGTATCTAGCGAACACCCCCACTCGACGCTCGACACATGGGAAATCTCCTCAAGCCACAAAGCCAATGGAAGGATGGCCCTCACACTATAGAAACCACCGAGTACAAATATGCTGTCACGCCCCGAAAATCTCAAAAATCCATAAATAAAAACTTTACAAAATGTGCATCTCCAAAATGTAATATACCAAACCGGGCGCGTGAATTCAACTATAAACCAATACCAACAAACAACACCTCAACGAGATTATAACTCGGAGACTAGAAACAAATGCGGAAGCAAGAACAACTATTAACAAAAATATCCAAAGTACAACCGTATATACAAAACACTGAACGACTACAAACCCACAATAAAATACATAAAGGCTCCGAAGAGCAACTATCCCAAATACGATCAACCTGCTCAGAAGGTTCCCGCTACAATGGACCTCACAACGCTACCACTTGCTTTCCTGGGGGGGGGGTTAAGGAAAACAATTTGAAACAAGAAACGGGGTGAGATAAAATCTCACCCCAAAGTACCCAAACAACAACTAACCAAAAAGGGGACCTTAATAACACCATCCATCAACCAAAACCAAGATCAAATCCCAACATTCAACAAAATCACCATTTTTAATCAAAACCCAAAATAAATTCCAAATAAATTCTAAACTCAACCAAACTTCAAATATAACACATCAAGCATTATATAAACATGATATGAACATTTTAGCATAAAAATGGGGGAAAAGCAGCTTACCTGAATTTTCTCAAAGTTGCCGGAACTCGAATATTTTGAGCCCTCTACGATCCTAACTACGATCTAAACAAGTTTCATGTTTTAAGAAATGAGAAATAATGAGAGGAAGAGGATGAAAATGAAGAGAGAAGTGAGAGAGAAATTTTTACCTTTTTGGAGAGAGAGAGAGCATGCTGGGAGAGAGATGAGAAGTGAGGGGGAAATGAGGGAGGAGAGAGGTGATAGAGGGAGTAAGTAGGATAAATTAGAATAGTTCACTTAGGTCCCCTCTACTACCCAACTAGGAACAACTAAATCCATTTCCCCACTATCAACTAAGACCCAATAAATTCCACACTAGCACAAATGATCAATTAAAATGCTAGACATAAAATATTATCCCACAAAATGCACACAAAATTATTTAGATAAATAAAAATTTAAATAAAAAAATAAGAAATAAATAAATAATTAAATATTTATTACTAAGAAAATAGATGCGGGTTTTCGGGTCGTACAATCTACCCTCCTTAAAAAGAATTTGCCCACGAATTCACTCATCAAACTTCACAACACACGGTCATAGTGAGGCGACAACATATCGACTCTTCCATAGCACTCATAACCTCAATCGAGTACTCAACTAAATTTTCAGACATAGTCCCCACGACTCAATAAACCAATATATATTAATCACATACATATCTCAGGTATACTCATATCAAATATTCTAAAGTTAACTTCCTCTTTCATCCCGAATTTCAAATTCTCAAGACTATCACTTGTTCACCGATTCTAAGACATAGCTGATTCGATCCTGATTAGCATTACGCTCTCTATCAACCTTTAAATCTTCAACATCCATAAGCTTTACTTTCCGTTTCATCCGCACGCATTAACGATCTATACATCAACCCACGTAATCATACTACTACCCGAATAAATAAGAGAAGGAATAGGGCTAACGATTACTGTCACCCAATAACTCAATGATATAACCAAAAATCTACTGTTATCAACTATCCGGTCAAATGCGATTCCACTACCACAGTCACTTTCCTTATAAGATGAAACATAATACAGTCATAACCTTTGAATTTCTCAACTACTAGCATTACCTCATACTTAGTTTTCTAAGGAAATATATCCATCAACTTTTGATAGTCCGTTATCATAACGTTTCAACTTGGTCCCAAAAAATAAAATATAATATAACCCGCTAAGGTAAAATCACTAAAATCACAACAAATTCCAAGTCACAGATGGTTCCACTTATCAAGCGTTAATCCTCAAAATATATGCAAATGCTTTATCACCCCAAATCGCAGAATCCAGATTACTCCTAAACACAATTCTCGAGATACTACAGACTCGTCTTACCATGACCTTAATTGCACTACAAGGATACTCCATTAGATCGGATATTTAGGATTACTCCTCAGAAATTCAAAATATTTAAACCATCTCGAGCTTAATCAACTTCTTACTATACAAGGCTAAAGAAATTTTCCATCCCCAAAATTTTCACCGTAGTGGCTATATCTTCAAGGATTACCACTATAGTGCTTTCACTCTAATTAACACCTTAAACTAAAGGTACAATATAAGCCCAAAATTCTTAACACAAAATGTCCACTTAAATCCACGTTAAACTACCATCAATACATTACTCCCATTCTGGAAAGCCTAATACAATTCCACATACTCAGTAGTCCGCAAACAACACAAATTTTATCTTCAAAAGATTTCCTCTAACTCCCATTTAAATTAATAATCCGTGTTTACCATAAAAAAAATGATTATAACTTCCACAATATACTCATAACTCATTTTGCTTTAACTCAACTCCAATCATGTACTAATATGATCCCAAACAAGTTAAGTATTTCCTCATACTAAACAATTCTGATGCACTCACAAAGATGTACCAAAAGTAAAGAAAAATCTCTTATTGAGAAATTCTCAAATTGAATCTTTAACTCTTTTAACCCAACCGATACTATATGTTCACCGATTTACCTATCAGTATTATAGCCCATATCAACTCATCATATAACCCAAGTTCCATATCGGTCAAGCGATATATCGCACCCAGTATAAATTATACTCAAGACTTCAATATTAGTATTGCCAACTGAATAAGCTAAATTCCCAGCACAACCTTATAATAAAGATTTTCTGATTTTCAATATAGAACCTGGACATTATATATATACTTAGTATGCTCCTAAACAAAGTCAAACATACCAATATAGAAATATTCTCCACCTATCGATGGTACACAAGAAATTCGTAGCATATAGAAAGCTAAACCATACCACTTAACTCATCAATATCCCGCATAGGTGACATAACTAAATCAACTTATACATACCAGTAGCAATCACGTAGTTCCCATTCGAGAATACACCTCAACATGAATCCATGAATGATAACAAACATGTGAACATAGCACGAAACGCTGTCCACTTTACGAAATAGATATGCCCAAGCCTTCAAAACTCGCACTCTCGATTCCCAAACCAATTAATCCCAATGGAACCAACACTATTGACACCAATCCTATACTTGATATACCACAAGAGAAGAAACACTCGACGTCAATATCACGACTCATAACTCAACCAACTTCTACCTTAACCTCGAATTCCAAGAAAACTTAGTTTCCTAAACCGCTAAAAGTTATAACACCCAAGTATTGAACCCTATTCAATATCAGAGTTCTTATTCTCCTTCAAGATCTAAAACCATTGCTCTGATACCAACTGTTACGCCCCGGAAATCTCAAAAATCCATAAATAAAAACTTTACAAAATGTGCATCTCCAAAATGTAATATACCAAACCGGGCGCGTGAATTCAACTATAAACCAATACCAACAAACAACACCTCAACGAGATTATAACTCGGAGACTAGAAACAAATGCCGAAGCAAGAACAACTATTAACAAAAATATCCAAAGTACAACCGTATATACAAAACACTGAACGAATACAAACCCACAATAAAATACATAAAGGCTCCGAAGAGCAACTATCCCAAATACGATCAACCTGCTCAGAAGGTTCCCGCTACAACGGACCTCACAACGCTACCACTTGCTTTCCTGGGGGGGGGGTTAAGGAAAACAATTTGAAACAAGAAACGGGGTGAGATAAAATCTCAGTAAGTTACTAAATGCATCTACATGGCATAATATCATGCAAATCAACGATAACTGAACAAGTAAATCACGTAACAACAAATGAGAAAGCTCCCTATCGCTAACTGTCCCATACCAATTGGAAATAACGACTAACTCATCATGCAGCACATAAGACTGAAATAAACACGTAACAAAGGATACTTAGCCAAGGTTTCACCAAACTGATAGAACAATCGCTGCGCAGCTTCAACCGATCAACCAATCAACAATAGCAGTATAACCACTGAAGAGAACCCCGGTCAGAACCGACCAATCAATCAATCAACCCATCAAGCCATCTTCATTGTAGCATAAAAGCTGAAGAGAAAACCCTCGGTACCGGAACCAATAACCAAATGAAGTGTCACAAGGGACGGGAGACATGCCACAAAGTCATGCTCCAAGTAAAGCTAAAATGCACACAAAGGAGCTAGCTCTTCTCACATCCAAGGCCAATCTGGAGGAGTGTAATAATGGGGCAAAACAATGGTCAACATCACAATGGACTTGGCTGTGCCATCATAATGTTTCGCATCGCCCAAACACACACAAAATACCACCTAGACTTTCAAGTAAAGGCTAAGTAATAAAATACTAGCACAATAAACAACCATTGATTCCAAAGTAGGGAATCATACCAATTAATCACCATAAAAGATGCAAACGATTACTCAAGAAGAGTTCAACAACAATAGCACAAGGAGTTTCTCATAAAAGAGTCCAACAACATTGACAATTAAAACATAATGATTCCAAGATAAGGCATGTACCAAATACATCCTAAATATGATACCCAAAAGTTAATCATAAAGAGCACAACCCAAACGGTCGCTCGCAAATGGCACAATGACTATTACCAAAATGACCCTAAACATTTACTCATAAAGATATACTAGGACTATGAACTCAACCATCTCATCACACCTGGAATTCCAAAGTAGGAAATCAGAATGAATACACCTTAAGGTTAATCAAACCGTAAGTACCCAATTGCCAATTCACGCTTTACCTCCGTCCATAACGAACCAATTCTAAACACCCCAAATGAATCCAAAAGGTTACCCTTATTAGAACATGATCACGACCGGACTAAACCCTACACTTTGATGTTCAATAACAACCCTCTAGGTACTATAGGACATCGCCTAAAACCTAGACCAAGTCTTACTCGAAAATCAATTCGATTGGAACAATCACGAACACATCATAAGATGCCCAAACATTCCCAAATAATACTTGATCAAATTACATAACACCATTGTTCACAAAGGAACCCATTTTAATTACTAAAGTGTTCCACGGTGCCCAACTAAGTCAACTAGAATAGTACTACGGAACCTAGACCGAGACTACACCTTGATCTTAAACCTCAACGAAAAGACAACCAATATTATCTATAATCATGCGTCCAATAGAACCATTGCGTAGTACTCGAAAAGAGCTTTCCAACGATAGTTTACACGTCTAAAACGGAGTCCGGACGAAGAAGTTATGGTCTCCGGAAGATTGAACGTAAAACGGACAATTTTTATAAAGTGTTCGGCCGGACATTATGAAAAATCCCTGTTTTAGCTCCGAATTTCACTCCTTTCGTTCTAAAACTTAGGAGTACCTATATATACTTCTATCCTAACATTTAAAGACAAGATAACTCAATTCATGTGCCTCTAAAACCCAAATAACCCCAAAATTGTTAAAGAACATAAAACTAATTTCACAACACAAACTTAATCACAAAGGACCCAATTATATCACTAGAGTGCACTACAATGCTCACTAAGGTCGACTAGAAGGACACCCAAGACTTAGATCAAAATGCATTCTTCAATCACACAAAATAACAAATGAAATCCTTCAGAGGTTCTGTACGGCCGCCCACTCGAGTCTGTGCGGTCGCACAAAAAGCCATCAACCAAGAACAAAATCTTTCAGATAGATGTGCGGTCGCCCACCATATTTTGGGCGGTCGCCCAACCCTCTGATCTGCCGGAAATCGGGAGGGATGAACTGGGTTCTCCCATTTCTCATACCCATTTCACACATTCTCAAAATCAATACTTCCCACATGAACCCCAAAGTACCCAAACAACAACTAACCAAAAAGGGGACCTTAATAACACCATCCATCAACCAAAACCAAGATCAAATCCCAACATTCAACAAAATCACCATTTTTAATCAAAACCCAAAATAAATTCCAAATAAATTCTAAACTCAACCAAACTTCAAATATAACACATCAAGCATTATATAAACATGATATGGATATTTTAGCATAAAAATGGGGGAAAAGCAACTTACCTGAATTTTCTCAAAGTTGCCGGAACTCGAATATTTTTAGCCCTCTACGATCCTAACGATGATCTAAACAAGTTTCATATTTTAAGAAATGAGAAATAATGAGAGGAAGATGATGAAAATGAAGAGAGAAGTGAGAGAGAAATTTTTACCTTTTTGGAGAGAGAGAGAGCATGCTGGGAGAGAGATGAGAAGTGAGGGGGAAATGAGGGAGGAGAGAGGTGATGGAGGGAGTAAGTAGGATAAATTAGAATAGTTCACTTAGGTCTCCTCTACTACCCAACTAGGAACAACTAAATCCATTTCCCCACTATCAACTAAGACCCAATAAATTCCACACTAGCACAAATGATCAATTAAAATGCTAGACATAAAATATTATCCCACAAAATGCACACAAAATTATTTAGATAAATAAAAATTTAAATAAATAAATAAGAAATAAATAAATAATTAAATATTTATTACTAAGAAAATAGAGGCGGGTTTTCGGGTCGTTACAATCTACCCTCCTTAAAAAGAATTCGCCCACGAATTCACTCATCAAACTTCACAACACACGGTCATAATGAGGCGAAAACATATCGACTCTTCCATAGCACTCATAACCTCAATCGAGTACTCAACTAAATTTTCAGACATAGTCCCCACGACTCAATAAACCAATATATATTAATCACATACATATCTCAGGTATACTCATATCAAATATTCTAAAGTTAACTTCCTCTTTCATCCCGAATTTCAAATTCTCAAGACTATCACTTGTTCACCGATTCTAAGACATAGCTGATTCGATCCTGATTAGCATTACGCTCTCTATCAACCTTTAAATCTTCAACATCCATAAGCTTTACTTTTCCGTTTCATCCGCACGCATTAACGATCTATACATCAACCCACGTAATCATACTACTACCCGAATAAATAAGAGAAGGAATAGGGCTAACGATTACTGTCACCCAATAACTCAATGATATAACCAAAAATCTACTGTTATCAACTATCCGGTCAAATGCGATTCCACTACCACAGTCACTTTCCTTATAAGATGAAACATAATACAGTCATAACCTTTGAATTTCTCAACTACTAGCATTACCTCATACTTAGTTTTCTAAGGAAATATATCCATCAACTTTTGATAGTCCGTTATCATAACGTTTCAACTTGGTCCAAAAAAATAAAATATAATATAACCCGCTAAGGTAAAATCACTAAAATCACAACAAATTCCAAGTCACAGATGGTTCCACTTATCAAGCGTTAATCCTCAAAATATATGCAAATGCTTTATCACCCCAAATCGCAGAATCCAGATTACTCCTAAACACAATTCTCGAGATACTACAGACTCGTCTTACCCATGACCTTAATTGCACTACAAGGATACTCCATTAGATCGGATATTTAGGATTACTCCTCAGAAATTCAAAATATTTAAACCATCTTGAGCTTAATCAACTTCTTACTATACAAGGCTAAAGAAATTTTCCATCCCCAAAATTTTCACCGTAGTGGCTATATCTTCAAGGATTACCACTATAGTGCTTTCACTCTAATTAACACCTTAAACTAAAGGTACAATATAAGCCCAAAATTCTTAACACAAAATGTCCACTTAAATCCACGTTAAACTACCATCAATACATTACTCCCATTCTGGAAAGCCTAATACAATTCCACATACTCAGTAGTCCGCAAACAACACAAATTTTATCTTCAAAAGATTTCCTCTAACTCCCATTTAAATTAATAATCCGTGTTTACCATAAAAAAAAATGATTATAACTTCCACAATATACTCATAACTCATTTTGCTTTAACTCAACTCCAATCATGTACTAATATGATCCCAAACAAGTTAAGTATTTCCTCATACTAAACAATTCTGATGCACTCACAAAGATGTACCAAAAGTAAAGAAAAATCTCTTATTGAGAAATTCTCAAATTGAATCTTTAACTCTTTTAACCCAACCGATACTATATGTTCACCGATTTACCTATCAGTATTATAGCCCATATCAACTCATCATATAACCCAAGTTCCATATCGGTCAAGCGATATATCGCACCCAGTATAAATTATACTCAAGACTTCAATATTAGTATTGCCAACTGAATAAGCTAAATTCCCAGCACAACCTTATAATAAAGATTTTCTGATTTTCAATATAGAACCTGGACATTATATATATACTTAGTATGCTCCTAAACAAAGTCAAACATACCAATATAGAAATATTCTCCACCTATCGATGGTACACAAGAAATTCGTAGCATATAGAAAGCTAAACCATACCACTTAACTCATCAATATCCCGCATAGGTGACATAACTAAATCAACTTATACATACCAGTAGCAATCACGTAGTTCCCCATTCGAGAATACACCTCAACATGAATCCATGAATGATAACAAACATGTGAACATAGCACGAAACGCTGTCCACTTTACGAAATAGATATGCCCAAGCCTTCAAAACTCGCACTCTCGATTCCCAAACCAATTAATCCCAATGGAACCAACACTATTGACACCAATCCTATACTTGATATACCACAAGAGAAGAAACACTCGACGTCAATATCACGACTCATAACTCAACCAACTTCTACCTTAACCTCGAATTCCAAGAAAACTTAGTTTCCTAAACCGCTAAAAGTTATAACACCCAAGTATTGAACCCTATTCAATATCAGAGTTCTTATTCTCCTTCAAGATCTAAAACCATTGCTCTGATACCAACTGTTACGCCCCGGAAATCTCAAAAATCCATAAATAAAAACTTTACAAAATGTGCATCTCCAAAATGTAATATACCAAACCGGGCGCGTGAATTCAACTATAAACCAATACCAACAAACAACACCTCAACGAGATTATAACTCGGAGACTAGAAACAAATGCCGAAGCAAGAACAACTATTAACAAAAATATCCAAAGTACAACCGTATATACAAAACACTGAACGAATACAAACCCACAATAAAATACATAAAGGCTCCGAAGAGCAACTATCCCAAATACGATCAACCTGCTCAGAAGGTTCCCGCTACAACGGACCTCACAACGCTACCACTTGCTTTCCTGGGGGGGGGGTTAAGGAAAACAATTTGAAACAAGAAACGGGGTGAGATAAAATCTCAGTAAGTTACTAAATGCATTTACATGGCATAATATCATGTAAATCAACGATAACTGAACAAGTAAATCACGTAACAACAAATGAGAAAGCTCCCTATCGCCAACTGTCCCATACCAGTTGGAAATAACGACTAACTCATCATGCAGCACATAAGACTGAAACTAACACGTAACAAAGGATACTTAGCCAAGGTTTCACCAAACTGATAGAACAATCGCTGCGCAGCTTCAACCGATCAACCAATCAACAATAGCAGTATAACCACTGAAGAGAACCCCGGTCAGAACCGGCCAATCAATCAATCAACCCATCAAGCCATCTTCATAGTAGCATAAAAGCTGAAGAGAAAACCCCCGGTACCGGAACCAATAACCAAATGAAGTGTCACAAGGGATGGGAGACATGCCACAAAGTCATGCTCCAAGTAAAGCTAAAATGCACACAAAGGATCTAGCTCTTCTCACATCCAAGGCCAATCTGGAGGAGGGTAATAATGGGGCAAAACAATGGTCAACATCACAATGGACTTGGTTGTGCCATCATAATGTTTCGCATCGCCCAAACACACACAAAATACCAGCTGGACTTTCAAGTAAAGGCTAAGTAATAAAATACTAGCACAATAAACAACCATTGATTCCAAAGTAGGGAATCATACCAATTAATCACCATAAAAGATGCAAACGATTACTCAAGAAGAGTTCAACAACAATAGCACAAGGAGTTTCTCATAAAAGAGTCCAACAACATTGACCATTAAAACATAATGATTCCAAGATAAGGCATGTACCAAATACATCCTAAATATGATACCCACAAGTTAATCATAAAGAGCACAACCCAAACGGTCGCTCGCAAATGGCACAATGACTATTACCAAAATGACCCTAAACATTTACTCATAAAGATATACTAGGACTATGAACTCAACCATCTCATCACACCTGGAATTCCAAAGTAGGAAATTAGAATGAATACACCTTAAGGTTAATCAAACCGTAAGTACCCAATTGCCAATTCACGCTTTACCTCCGTCCATAACGAACCAATTCTAAACACCCCAAACGAATCCAAAAGGTTACCCTTATTAGAACATGATCACGACCGGACTAAACCCTACACTTTGATGTTCAATAACAACCCTCTAGGTACTATAGGACATCGCCTAAAACCTAGACCAAGTCTTACTCAAAAATCAATTCGATTGGAACAATCACGAACACATCATAAGATGCCCAAACATTCCCAAACAATACTTGATCAAATTACATAACACCATTGTTCACAAAGGAACCCATTTTAATTACTAAAGTGTTCCACGGTGCCCAAATAAGTCAACTAGAATAGTACTACGGAACCTAGACCGAGACTACACCTTGATCTTAAACCTCAACGAAAAGACAATCATTCTTATCTAGAACCATGCAGCCAATAGAACCATTGCGTAGTACTCGAAAAGAGCTTTCCAACGATAGTTTACAAGTCTAAAACGGAGTCCGGACGAAGAAGTTATGGTCTCCGGAAGATTGAACGTAAAACGGACAATTTTTATAAAGTGTTCGGCCGGACATTATGAAAAATCTCTGTTTTAGCTCCGAATTTCACTCCTTTCGTTCTAAAACTTAGGAGTACCTATATATACTTCTATCCTAATATTTAAAGACAAGATAACTCAATTCATGTGCCTCTAAAACCCAAATAACCCTAAAATTGTTAAAGAACATAAAACTAATTTCACAACACAAACTTAATCACAAAGGACCCAATTCTATCACTAGAGTGCACTACAATGCTCACTAAGGTCGACTAGAAGGACACCCAAGACTTAGACCAAAACGCATTCTTCAATCACACAAAATAACAAATGAAAGCCTTCAGAGGTTCTGTGCGGCCGCCCACTCGAGTCTGTGCGGTCGCACAAAAAGCCATCAACCAAGAACAAAACCTTTCAGATAGATGTGCGGTCACCCACTATATTTTGGGCGATCGCCCAACCCTCTGGTCTGCCGGAAATCGGGAGGGATGAACTGGGTTCTCCCATTTCTCATACCCATTTCACACATTCTCAAAATCAATACTTCCCACATGAACCCCAAAGTACCCAAACAACAACTAACCAAAAAGGGGACCTTAATAACACCATCCATCAACCAAAACCAAGATCAAATCCCAACATTCAACAAAATCACCATTTTTAATCAAAACCCAAAATAAATTCCAAATAAATTCTAAACTCAACCAAACTTCAAATATAACACATCAAGCATTATATAAACATGATATGAACATTTTAGCATAAAAATGGGGGAAAAGCAACTTACCTGAAATTTCTCAAAGTTGCCGGAACTCGAATATTTTTAGCCCTCTACGATCCTAACGACGATCTAAACAAGTTTCATGTTTTAAGAAATGAGAAATAATGAGAGGAAGATGATGAAAATGAAGAGAGAAGTGAGAGAGAAATTTTTACCTTTTTGGAGAGAGAGAGAGCATGCTGGGAGAGAGATGAGAAGTGAGGGGGAAATGAGGGAGGAGAGAGGTGATGGAGGGAGTAAGTAGGATAAATTAGAATAGTTCACTTATGTCCCCTCTACTACCCAACTAGGAACAACTAAATCCATTTCCCCACTATCAACTAAGACCCAATAAATTCCACACTAGCACAAATGATCAATTAAAATGCTAGACATAAAATATTATCCCACAAAATGCACACAAAATTATTTAGATAAATAAAAATTTAAATAAATAAATAAGAAATAAATAAATAATTAAATATTTATTACTAAGAAAATAGAGGCGGGTTTTCGGGTCGTTACATATGCTGAAATTTTTGCAAAACTATCCCCTCTCAATCCAACACCATACGAAGTTGATGGTCCCAAAGGCAGAAATGTTTGAAAGACTAAGGGCAATGCGCAAAATGCCACCTCTAGGGGAGCACGCACTTCTCTTCGATTTTCCACCTCTCCAACCATTCCAACCCTCCAAGTTCTGCAGATATCACCAAGACGAAGGCCACGAAACCAACGATTGTGTGGCCTTACAAAGAAAAACTCCAAGACTTCGTAGATGAGGGGACACTCACCAGGCGTCTAGGGCCTTGGTGCTACATGGAGAGTGGTGATCCGCAACTCCTGGAATTCAACAAGCCCAGACCCAGAGGTGAAAGCAGCATGGGAGTGCCTGCGCACATGACTACAGAGCGGATTCACGGATTGTTGAAAGAAGTGGAGGACTTGAAGCGGCAACTTTCAATTACAAAGTGTCAAGGAACACGACGAGACTAACAGAAGATCTTCTCCGGAGGAGCGGTCAGAATGACAGATTTGGATGGCAACCCGTTTATAGAACCAGTCAATCTTAGCAAGCTCAGACGCTACTACAACTAGTACCCCCTTTTAAAAAAAATTTACATAAAAAGAAGCCCGATAGACTGAAAACCCACAAAGGGCGGTCTATGCAAAAATAGGGCGCGTACAAAGCTCGCTAGACTGAAAACCCGCAAGGGCAGTCTAGGCAAAAGTTAGAGCATTCCCCCCTTCTATCTTCCCTTTCTTAAATAATTCTAGTCTGACTGGAATGAACTACGATGACCTGAGCCCCTTAGTCCTATTTGTAAAAGGGGAACGTAGGCAGCCTTTCAAAGGTGCGGTCTAAAAAATAAATAAACATCCAAAATTTGGCCATAGAGCAATAAAGAAAGAATTTGTGTTTTCTAAAGCAAAAACTTTTATTTCCACAGTCATTGCGGATTACACTTATTCGATGAGTCTAAGCTCGACTAAACTGGTGATTACATAACTTGTATGAAATTAAACTAATACTGAAATAAAACTGAACTTAAAACTAATGTGTCCGCAACAACTGTGGATGGATGCTCGGAATCTCTCCTTAGTGCCACTTGTTCCTTCGGTCTCCTTCTTCTTGTGTAGTGCTCGGCGAGATTTCTTCTTGTTAGGCTTCTCACAAAATCTAGCCTCAAACTCACTGACACCCTAGGCCTTACCCTTCGAAACCTCACTAGCCTCCCGCTTCTTTGAAGCCCCTACCCTGTCTCCATCCATGTTAACAGCAATCATCTCACCCCTCTTTTCATAGGCCGATGCCTCTTTCATCCTCAGCGAAATGCTAGAAGCACATGTTCCCAATATAGAGCCACGTAGGGTCTCTGGAGTCTGCTTCGCGCGCCCAAGTCTCACATCATACCATTCCAAATACTCTCGTGACAAATAAGTGCTGCGGGGGCGCGAAAGGAAAGTAATGCATGAAAATCCGTCCAGGCTCCACATCTGAGAAAAGAGGATCGAGACGCTAGCGTTCATACAATATGTTTTGAAGGAATACTGCTTCAAATTCTCATCCCAATCCTCGGTGACAGACTGCGTTAGGCTGTACTGTTGAAGTGCTATCATTGGGTAGTAAAAAGTAGTCTCATAAAGTGAGGGGACGTGGATCATGTACGACCCCACTTGTTTCTTTCTCAAAGATCGGATCCGCCATGATGGCACCACCCACTTGATATCATCAGTCACAATCTCGGCTAAATAAGTCTCCCAACCACTGCGAGTCATGCACTGAAACCTCTCTGCAATGCCCCTGCTACGATAGAACCACGGGTGCACATTCCGAGACTCTACAGGATTATTCACTCGGAGCCTCTCTTGGAGCCACATAGTGAACAGCCTATCGCTACCTCTAGTCATGTTGCCATACATAGCAAGCTGGGAAATGCCGCAAATGGTTTCCCCTAGAATCACCGGTACAATGTTGTGACCCAATCGGGTCCGAATCACCATGTCCAAGCATGCTACGCTATAAAAATCCTACCTCCAAAGGGAACAACGCAAGAGAGAACAAGCACAGGGCGAGATGATCCAAGGCGAAGTCAGAGGTGAAATTTCCACGCATGAAATACCCTGGCATCCAAGAAAGATTCACATGACTGGCCCTAACATATTTATCAAGGTCATCCTCGGGCGCGCCAAAAGTTATCAACCTCTTCTCCAATGAAACAGAGTCAAAGGTTAAAGCAATCTCCACTTTTTCCTCACCCCACAAAGGGCCATGAAATCTTCATAAGTAGGAGTTATTTCATTATAAGAGAAGTTGAAAACATGACTACTCTCATCCCAGAATTTGGCACTAGCATTCAAGAGGTTCGTGTTGGAGTTCATATGAGAAAGTGACCAAAGGCACTTGACGCCTGTAGACACCCCGCCTTGGACCTCTCACCCCGATTGCATACAAAGTATTTTTATTTAACTTATTTTTGTTGATTTCTGTTACTTCGGTTAAGTTCCTAACCGATTCCGTTAGTTTTGGACTAAACTGCATAACAGAGTTAACTTTTAGGGTCATTCTGTCATTCTGTCCTTCTCTGCCGCGGGCGCTTCCGGAACTGTTAACGGGCTGCGCGCGCGTCTCACCCCTAAAGCGGGACCCGCGCGCCTCCAATTATGGCATTAACGGATTGCACCTTATTTCCCTCCCTTTTCTTATTTACAAACATCTTTTCTTGATCACAAAAAACCATCTTTTTACAACCACATTCATCCCCCTTTTCTCATTAACTCTCAATCCCAAATTCTAAGCCTTTTCCCAAAAAACTAATATTTCTTTCATTTATTATTTGATTTCTTTTATTTCATTATTTTTCTTTTATTCATTTATCTTATTTGTGATTGGCTCATTCCATTTCACATGGATGACCAATTTCCCTCCATCGTTTCCCTCTCTTTTTTACCTATAAAAACCATCATCTCCTACCTTGGAAAAGGACCTCATTTTTAGACTTGGAACTTTCTCTCTACACAAATTCTATATCATTTTTCCCTACAAAAATTCTCCCAACAAGAGTTTTACACAACAAAACTCTACACAAATCTATACACAACAACATCATTTTCAAGTCCAAGTTTGAAGTCTTCTTTCAAAAGGTACAAGTCTTCTTCTTTTATTCTATTCATGTTCTAGTCAATGTATGCAATCCCCCTCAATGGGACATGACCTAACGATCACTTTATTCCATTAAAGTTGGTTAAACGTTATCTCCCTACATTTTAATCTCTACTTTAATTTCCTATACATTTCTTAATGTAATTGTTTAGCGTAAATTTATAAATAAAACAATTCTCTTTTCTTCCCCTTTTTCTTTACATTATAATTGTTAGCACTGTTAATAAATTGAAGGACATTTAGCATTAGAACACCAATAGTAGCAAGACCCGCATAAGCGGGGCGGAGTGGGTGTTTAAGTACTTCCCACTCCGTCACCTAACCCCCGAACCCTTCTCTCCCGAATCTCTGGTTTTGTACATAAATTAGGCTATTTCTAGGTTTTTCTTATGTTCCTTTAAAAACATAGGTGGCGACTCTAAACAATCTAAAAACAAGTTAGACATCCTAGGATAATTCACCGCTCTAGCCAAGTTGTGGTTTCCCGGGGTATCTACAGTGGCGACTCCGCTGGGGATGTATTAGAGGGTTAAACTTGTGTTTTTAACTTTTGGTGTTCTTATTACTGTTTTCTGGGCATTCTGGTAAAAAGGGTGGGAAGCGCGCGCCTCTGGCCTTCTTGGCCTAAAGCGCGCGCGTCCGACCCCAATTACCAGAATCGCCCGTCTTCCTTCTTATCCTTCCATTCCATGTTTCTGTGCTAACAAATTCTGCAGGGGAAAGCATTTTTATTTAGGGTCAAGGCAATCCCTTGAACCCACTGATTCGTAGGTACTGCCCAGAATCGGGCGCCTCTGCCCCTCTTTGTCTAACGCGCGCGCCTCCCAAGTAGGCATCCTAATGCGCATGCTTCTGGTCATTTTCCAGAAATAGAACAGTGCACAGAACAGAGTGGTTTTGACAGTGTGTAGGCACCGGGCCTGCACAGAACTTTTTACTTTCTGTTTATTTTTATCGGTCACACGGGTGATTCGAAAGTTGTAAATTATGTGCTTATTTGCTTTTATTTCTTTTTCTTTTGAAAAAAAAAATGTTTTGTCACATGTTAGACCTCACACTACATGCACATATTCTTATCAATTGCTCACTATCGAGTCGCACAGGTCCAACCCAAACCCGTCGAGGCCCGTCCTAGAAAGTTTCAAGCTCCACTCGACCTTGGCTCTTTCGAAGCGGTAAACCTCAGCCCGTGGCGTAGTTCATGACTACATGCCGGGGGTGACCTTTGAGCCTCATATTCAAGCCGAGCACAAGCCACACAATTCTAGTCTAGGGTCTAACACTCCGTGACTCAAGTCGGTTTTTCATGTATCGAGATTTCCCTAAACTAATGTCTTCAAATCATACATGCCAACTTGTTGCAATGGACGAAATAAAACTCCATCCCCAAAAGTGGGCATTTTGGACGAAAATAAAAATCCGTCCCCGCACGTATGATTTACTACATTAATTTAATCCCGTCACATGTAGGTATCACAAGCGTGGTGGAATCCAATGAGTATATGGGACCGCGAGAAGGTCTATATACTAGTGTGACGATTCCATTATTTTTCTAGAAACCCCAAAAAGGACCACGTCCTTCCGACTTTGTAAATAAATAAAAAAAAAAGAGTCGTTTTTTTCCTTATGTGGTTGAGTCTTTTTCTTTGTTTGTGGGTTAATTCATTTTATCCAAAAGGTGTTTGTGGGGCCAATCTAAGATCAACCGTGCTCTTCCAATAGGTCCAATGGCTTCCAACGGCAACAACAACAACGGTGGAAATGATTTCGTGTCCAACGAAGGGTTACTCAACATAATGAAATCAATGGGGGAACAAATGGATAGGATTGTCGAGGATGCCCGCCGTAAAGACAATTTGTGGCAAGCCCGTTTCGATATCGACAAGAGGATTCACAAAGAAGAGGTTTCCGAACTCAAGGCCCGTCTTGATTATGAAAGAAGAATTCACAAGGAAGAGGTTTCCGAACTTAAAGCCCATTTGCAAGAGCTCACCGACAGCAAAGCAAAGTTCAATGATAAAGCATGCTCAAGTGGCCCGACCCTCAAAAGCTACAAAGGTACCACCAACAACCGAGTTTTCACTCCTCTCCAAGGAGTAACCCAAGCCGAGGCATTTGAAATTTTGGTGGCAAGAGGGAAGATCAAACCTTTGGATGGGTACAAGCCGAAGCGAAGGCGATACTGAAAAATCATGCTCATGGTGAATGGTGCGGCTACCACAAGCATAGTGGCCACACTACCGAAGGGTGCTTCCTTCTCCGAAACATCATCCAAGATTTGATCGACAACGGCAAATTTACCGTGGGTGAAGAGCAACTCATCAAAGAAGTGGCTTGGTTTTGAAATAGGGCTCAACAAAGAGGACGACGACAACAATCTCCGTTTCTCTTTCTCTACCTAGTAGTAGGAATAAAAAAAAAAAGAGTCAAAAGTCCTCTTTTGTGTGCATTAATGTTTTCTTTCATCCCATGTTAAGTTCCGAGTCTTCTTATCAAATAAAAGTCGTTCTTGTCCTTATACACTCTTCCAAGTTGTTCGATCTAATTCTTGGCAAAATGATGAAAAAATGTCTAAACAAGTTTTAGAACAAGGCCATCACTTGAACGCCTAGGGGCTAAACATCGACGCCAACATCAACGACGAAGCCAAGACAAACAAGGTGGAGCAACAATCATGAAGAAGTCAAGCAAAGTTTTCAAAGGGGGATTAAAAAAAAAAAAAAAAAAAAAAAAGAGCTCGCTAGGTTGAAACCATCAAATCAACCTAGGCAAAAGTTAGAGCACAAAAAAAAAAAAAAAATCCCCCTCAATCAAAGAAGTTCACATCAAGATCCACCAACGAAGGACGAAGCAACAATTCCATCCCGAAGAATGGAGAATCCACAAGAACTACGGTGACCTGAGCCTCTACACTGGAGGAACGTAGGCAACCTGCGGGTCCGGTCTCATGCAAGAAAGAAGATATGTTTAGCCCTAGCGCGTTATGGTGATTGGCCTCATCTCGAACTTGTCAAGACATCTCTTGTACGATTCATTTGCCAATGAATTAGTCACCAAAAAGATTGAACAACTTTCTTAGATTTGGAATCATTTCGCGCTCCTTGTCGAGTCTAGGGACTTCTATTCTTTCTGCATACTCCCAATTTCTTGCAATCAAATTGGGGCTTTCCTTCTTTTCTCTCTTAATGACTTACTTGCCTTCGCGAGTCATTCAATTCAATAAAAATACATGTCAATACTAGGGACACTTCCTAGTCAAGTCAATGTCACTCATCATTAGTGACAAAAGGTCTCCACCGCAAAATCACATGTCTTATCTCCTCAGCTAGAGTCAATGCACACTTCCTCATCAATTGAGTCAAAAAAAAATAAAAAAAATGATGAAGACGCAAAAGAGATGCCCGCTAGATTGAAAACCCGAAAGGGCGGTTTAGGCAAAAAACAGGGTGCGTCATAAAAAAAAATGAGAGAGTGAGAGAGAGAAGGAAAGAGAAATGGAGATCCCCGGCCTCTAAAGAAGACAAGTTCTAGATGGAATCTCCTCAGCAAGTCAATTCCCACCCGAGTCAACTTTAGGATTGCAAAAGGCTCGACAAGATATAGCACCATCAAAGGTTGTCTTGGGTTATCGGCATCATTCTCCAGCAGTGTGCATTTTTGGGTTCATGAAAAAGAGGCCCGTGTAACCAAGATCCATCCGAGAACAAGCCCATCATAAAAGGGCACGAGGTTGCACAAATAATCCTAGCTAGTCAATGGCTTGGGCAGCAAATAGCAACAACATGTGTCTCAGTTTTCAAGGCTCTTCAAGTATGTGCTTCTAAAGTACGCCGAAAGGCTCCCGAGAAATGGAGTAGCTCTTGCCATATCCTCTCATGTTTGTTCCCTCGCACGAGGATGAGTCACTCTTGCTTTTCTCAACAAATGGTGAAGCCCTAGGGGCTATGTGACTCAAGGACAAGGACTTCTTTTGCTTCACTTGACAATCAATACGCCCTAGAGGCTATGTTCGAGAAAGAAGTGTGGGACTATCCTCAAAGTCTCCCAAAAGGGATGTCAAAAAGCCCTCTTGTCGCGTGTGCCCGTGCTCGTTCCCCCAATCAAGGATGGACCTTTCTCGCAATCAATGATGGCACTCTAAGGGCTACGGTCAAGTCTAAAGGCTCTCTCGGCAAAGAGCAATTAACTCCCAGCAGTATCCCCAGCCGAGTCATGTGCAACATTGGAAGCTTCCTCAATTCGGACCGAAGGTCTCAAGGGGCTTCGTAATCTACAATCTTTTGGGCTACGGCATTACAGTAATCCGAGCAAAGGGCAATATTGGGGCTTCGCGACCGACAGTCTTTTGGGCAACAATACTCGAGCAACGCAATTTGGGAGTAGTCTCCATGAAAGGGATCAAGCTTCAAAGGGTCTCTCAACACTTCAAGCCAAAGGCCTCTTGGTTTTAAAATGAAGACTCCGATGTTATGAATGAAGTTGATGATTTTGTTAGAACTTTCAACGAGATCATGAAGAAAGACTTAGAGAAAAAGGAAAAATATCAATATGCTAAACCCTAATCAAAACAGGGTTATAGCGGGAAATGCCACGGCCAATCCCAATGTTTCTGCAATTCAGCACCCCCTTCTCCAAGATCAAAAGCACAAGGTGCAGCTCAGATAAAGTTGGGCCACAGCACTGGTTGCATCCAAATATCCGTCATTAGTTCAACTCAAGAAGAGTCAAGCAAGCATACTCATTTGGGACTTTATCACACCAAGACCTTATCCTCCGCGACCTCGACGGCACCGCAAGACATTACTTGCATCATTTGACATAAACCCTCCGCCATTTGGGTATCAACCACAATGAGGCCATTCATCTCCCCAGTAAGAGGAGAAGGGGATCTCTATCAAAAATTCTACCCGACGGTACATCCGCTCTCAATGCCGAGCCAATCACAAGATAATTTGGGGCTTTACATTCCACCGTCTTGAAGCTCACAAACAAAAGTCCATGACATTTGGGGCTTAGCAATTTCTCGAAGCTTGGCATCCATAATCTTCTTTGGGGCTGCTCTCGCCAACAACAAAGGGCGATTTACTCGAATGGGCCAAGAACTGATTTATCTTGGGGCTATGCAAGCCACTCAAAGTTTGGCACCAAAGGCGTTCTAGGACTTCACAATCAGCAACCCCTTGGTATCTCGGCAATAAAAGCCTTTTGAAACCCCATAACCGAACAAATCTTTTGGGCTAGACATCAATCTTCATTGGGCACACCGGCGACAACATAATTCAAGCTAGGCAATCCGGACTTCGACTGAACATGACTTGATCTTGGGTTGGCTTCACAAGCACACAATGGTTAAAATGGTTCACCCACGGACTAAAAAAAAAAAAAAAAAAAAAAAAAAAAAAAAACTTTTTTCTTTTTCTCCTTCTATGTGCAAAAATATGTGCTTTATTTTGCCTTGCCTCCATAGCTTCTTCCCCAGAGTTCTCCATCATCCTTGAACTACGCTTGTCTGATTCTCTTAAAGGATACGTAGGCAGCCTTTTGGCACGACCAACCATCATCCAGAGTACCATCTCGCCAACCCAACATCAAGGGCATTCTCTCATCAACATCTAAAGAATGAAAATTCTCCATCAAAGCATCCTCCGCGGACATCAGGAATCCATCTCCACTCAAGCGGCAATGGTAAGTGAAGGTATGAATACATCCGACGCTTTCCTCTCACACCGCACACAAGATCACTCTTACATTCTTACTTCTCTCATTACAAAGGTGCTTTCAAGATCACATCACACACGGGCACAATTTCTCTCAATCATCATATTTCATGCATGTCCTGCACAAGCACATATACCTGCAAAGCACATAGCAGGCACCACCGCAAAGACAAACAGCATCCGCTACTCAAGGCACTTCATCCCCAACAGAAAGTGATCACAGTCAACTATGCCTGCATCCCCATAAAATCAAAGCAACCACACGTCATCAGCAACCAAGCATTCCCAGCAGATTTCAATCATCAACTCGCTCGCAAACGGGAGCGTGTATCAAAACCGCTCGCAAACGGGGGCGTTTCTACAACTGCTCGCAAAGGGGGGCATGTTATCTCTGACAGCTCGCAAACGGGAGTTCGTCATCAACCGCTCGCAAACGGGAGCGTTTTCTATCAAACTGCTCGCAAACGGGGGTATGTTATCTCACACAGCTCGCAAACGGGAGCGTGTATCAAACCGCTCGCAAACGGGAGCGTTTTCTATCAACGTGCTCGGCAAACGGGGGCATGTTATCTCACCAGCTCACAAACGGGAGCGTATCAAACTGCTCGCAAACGAGAGCGTTTTCTATCAACTTGCTCGCAAACGGGAGCATGTTTATCTCGACAACTCGCAAACGGGAGTTCGTCGTCAGCCGCTCGCAAACAGGAGCGTGTATCAAACCGCTCGCAAACGGGAGCGTTTTCTACCAACTTGCTCGCAAAGGGGAGCATGTATCTCAGACAGCTCGCAAACGGGAGTTTGTCATCAGCCGCTCGCAAACGGGAGTGTGTATTAAGTCGCTCACACAGGGAGCGCACCTCTATCCTTTGTAATTTCAAATTCCTGCTTTATCGAGTCTTTGTTTCTCTTGTCGATGTCCTCGGCGGTTGTTTCTTTCGTCGACGCGTTTTGCTTCGCAATCCACGCCACCGAGGGGCTCTGTAGACACCCCGCTTGGACCTCTCACCCCGATTGCAGAAAAAGATTTTTATTTAACTTATTTTTGTTGATTTCTGTTACTTCGGTTAGTTCCTAACCGATTCCGTTAGTTTTGGGACTAAACTGCATAACAGAGTTAACTTTTAGGCATTCTGTCATTCTGTCCTTCTCTGCCGCGGGCGCTTCCGGAACTGTTAACGGGCTGCGCGCGCGTCTCGCCCCTAAAGCGACCGCGCGCCTCCCATTATAGGCAGTAACGGATTGCACCTTATTTCCTCCCTTTCTTATTTACAAACATCTTTTCTTGATCACAAAAAACCATCTTTTACATCCACATTCATCCCCCCTTTTCTCATTAACTCCCAATCCCAAATTCTAAGCCTTTTCCAAAAACTAATATTTCTTTCATTTTATTATTTGATTTCTTTTATTTCTTTTATTTTTCTTTTATTCATTTATCTTATTTGTGATTGGCTCATTCCATTTCACATGGATGACCAATTCCCTCCATCGTTTCCCTCTCTTTTTACCTATAAAAAAACCATCATCTCCTACCTTGGAAAAGGACCTCATTTTTAGACTTGGAACTTTCTCTCTACACAAATTCTATATCATTTTCCCTACACAAATTCTCCCAACAGAGTTTTACACAACAAAACTCTACACAAATCTATACACAACAACATCATTTCAAGTCCAAGTTTGAAGTTCTTTCAAAAAGGTACAAGTCTTCTTCTTTTATTCTATTCATTTCTAGTCATGTATGCAATCCCCTCATGGGACATGACCTAACGATCACTTATTCCATTAAAGTGGTTAAAGGTTATCTCCCTACATTTTAATCTCTACTTTAATTCCTATACATTCTTAATGTAATTGTTTAGCGTAAATTTAAATAAAACAATCCTCTTTTCTTCCCCTTTTTCTTTACATTATAATTGTTAGCACTGTTAATAAATTGAAGGACATTTAGCATTAGAACACCAATAGTAGCCAGACCCGCATAGCGGGCGGAGTGGGTGTTTAAGTACTTCCCACTCCGTCACCTAACCCCCGAACCCTTCTCTCCCGAATCTCTGGTTTTGTACATAAATTAGGCTATTTCTAGGTTTTTTATGTTCCTTTAAAAACATAGGTGGCGACTCTAAACATCTAAAAACAGTTAACATCCTAGGATAATTCACGCTCTAGCCAAGTTGTGGTTTCCCGGGGTATCTACAACGCCAACCGTTCATCAAATTGTGCGGCAAGAAATGGGAATCCTAGAAACCCACCTCTCCAAGGCAGTGGTGTAAGCTCCTCTTTCAAGCATAGTGATCCTTGCATGATAATCCATTGGGAGGCAAGAAAACTGATGTTTAGGCAAGAAAATACAAGAAACTGCTGTTGGTACGAGTCCTAATGCTGGGTAAACAATGTTTTATATATGCACAAACTCTAATTCTTGCCTGGAAACGGAAAAGCAAAGGCGGCGTCATACTTGGCCACGCGAAGAACGTCGATCTTGGCCAGGCGGCCATCTTTGATCTTGGCCAGGCGGCCACATCGCGCCTTGGTCAGCGGCCACTCTTTCCCCATGCAGAAAATTCGACTCCAAGCCTGGTTACTCCCACGCCGCAATGGATCTATGCAAACAACGTACACACCCCGTCCCTATGGCTCATTCATTG
>JAOWBW010000502.1:165576-265005 GCA_026119855.1 Campanula takesimana
TGTCGGGTGGCAGATTCCTAATTTGATTAGGAAACGAATTTTGGACGGATTTTGACACAAGTTTCCTATTTGGAATAGGTCATACTTGTGTATAAAAGACCAAATTCGGCCAGCACTCTGGGCCAATGATTTTGTGAGTCTCAAAGAGTTTGAGAGAGAGTTTATTTTGTTCCAAGACATTCTTGGTGAGGAACAAAATAATACACAAAATAAATTCCATATAGTTCTTTTGATTGTGAAAAAGTGTTTCGCAATTTGGTCTAGCAACCAAGATCAAAGAAGCTCCTTTGATATTCGTTCGAAGTGTGGATACCGCTAGAGGGTGAAAATCATCATCTTCAAAGTTCGTGTTCAAGCTTTGTGATCGTGACCAAGTCTTCAAACCTCCACCAAAGACCAAGAGAATTTGATAGCCATCAAGGGTTAGTTTTATTCCTTTATTCTTACGTCGTATTTGATTTAATCATATGAACGGATCCATGGCTTTGGGTTTCAAAATTTTAAATGCTAAATTCCGCTGCGCATGCTACTACGAAACCCAACAGTGGTATCAGAGCCCCGTTAATGTTGATTATTTCAATACCTAGATCATGTTATGTGTATATAAATTGTTTATGTGCCTTGCATGATGTGAATATTGGAATATGTGATGTTTATGTGTTATGTGATTTTATGTGGTTTATTGTTTTGCAACTTTAATCGCACGATTCAATCGAAATAAATAAATTATGGTGGATTCAGAATTGTTGGTTATTAATTTTTGATTGGATCAAAGTTTTAATAATCGGGGAAAAACAATTTTGAGACAAAATTTTCGAACTTAAAATTCTGCACATTCTGATTGAACCGGGCGACCGCACGGAAAATACTGGGCGGCCGCACGGTTTTTGGGCGACCGCACAGGTCTTTTTGGGCGGCCGCACGCCAAGATCAGAATGTCTGATTTTGCTCAAAAATCAGAATTTGGAATTTTCGAGAGGTTCAACAAAACCAGTAACAGAACCAATCCAGACCTGCTGATCTGGAATGGGTTTTGGGTAGTTGGTTTGTGTGTGGATCTTGGGGTTTGATTTTCCTATTTGTTTTAGTCTTGTGATTCTAAGATTGGTTCAAGGTTTGGATGGCTAATCTGCGTTCATCGAGATTGTGTTTCCCAAACTTGATCGCAATCAAAGTTTCAAAGATGAAACGAAGTTAGAATTATGAAGAGTTCATAATTGCTAAAATTGAGAAACAAAGTTCTTGATTCAAAGTTTGGAGATCCATGTGGAATTGTGAATGCAATTGGCCTACGTTCATCGAGACCATCTATTGCTTAGTTTCGGCCACATGGACTACTTTCTTGGTTTCTTGAATTAGTGCGGGATTGTGGTTGCCTAATGGCTTAGTTCGACCGCACTTCTTGTTGTCTTGATTTGGAGATAATAACCAAAGTTGAAATAGTCTCATCCTCATAATTATAGAGAAACTAATGACACATAAATATCATGCTTAAATTAATGAAGATTAATTTAGTGGCTAAACTTGATGTGTAACATGTTTATATTATGTGCTCATAAATGTGCTATATGCTATATGTGATGAACCTTCAAAGAAAGTTTTAAGTCTTTTATTGCCATGCCATGATTAAAACACTTGTTAGTACATGAGTGATTTTAATGTAGATTCGCCCTAGCGAGGTGCATTAAATTTGTTTATGTATGAGCAAGATAGATAGTGTGGGCACGCCCTAGCGGGACACATTAACTGTGCGTTTAAAATGGTTAGACTTAATTGGGCGTCAAAACAGTTTTGGGCCTAGGCAAAGATGAGGTTTAACATGCTTTTTGAAATTGTATTTCTTAAAGAATCTCATAAAAGGAACTAAGAGTCATATGAGATATGATTGACAAGAGTTGTCTACCTAATTAATTTGATTTTGTGTAATCCGGTTTAGCGGACTTGAAATTAAATTAAAGTCGGATCTTAACCCATTTAAATTATATTATACATTGGATGTATATGAAGGTTATATAATTTAGTGGGAGTATTTTGTTTGAAAAATACATTATTTATCTCTTTAATGAAAATCGGTACTTATTAAATTTTGGAAATTTTTGCATATTTGTAGATAATGACTAATAACACTCAATCAATGTCGTTGCGATCGATCCCTGAGAAGGATAAGCTCGAAGAGAATGATACCAACTTTATGGATTGGATCCGTAGCATAAGAATCGTTCTTAGGCAAGAAGATAAGTTGTACATTCTCGATGGGCCTCTCCCCGCTGAACCACCGCCTACTGCCCTAGGGTAGAAAGAGACAATTACAAGAAACATCGTAATGATTCTAGAGATGTAAGTTGTCTCATGCTTGCTGCTATGTGTTCAAAACTCCAACAAAGTTTGGAATATTTGGAAGCCTATGAGATAGGCGTGGAGTTGAGAACCATGTTTCAAGAGCAAGCTAGGCAAGAGAGGTACAAGACCATTGTTGCATTCACTACTAGTAAAATGAATGAAGGGCAACAAGTGAGTCCTCACTTTCTTAAAATGAAAGGTTATGTAGAGCACCTTGAGAAACTTGGCTATCCAATCCCATTGGAGCTAGCCACGGATCTCATTCTTAATTCATTGCCTAAAAGTTATAATCAGTTTGTAATGAATTATAACATGCATGGAATGGATAAGAATCTCTCTGAGTTGCATGGGATGCTCAAAACTGCAGAGATGAAAATTGTGGAGAAAGGTTCTCCCGTGCTCTTGGTTCATGATGGGAAGAAGCTTGGTGCCAAAGGCAAGGGTAAGGCAAAAGTTGTCAAACCCAAGATAAGCAAGGCAAAGGTTGCCAAGGCTTCTGAGGAAAAACCCGATACAGAAAAGGATGCAATTTGTTTCCATTGTCAAGAAATTGGTCATTGGAAACGTAATTGCAAGGCTTTCTTGGAAGAGCAAAAGAAGAAGAAGAGCAGCAAGGTTGCGTCGACTTCAGGTATCTATATGATATATATTCTCCTTTCTACCACTGATTCTTGGGTATTGGATACCGGATGTGGTTCTCACATTTGTTTAAATGTGCAGGGACTAAAGAATAGGAGACTGCTTAAAGAAGGTGAAGTAGATCTACGCGTGGGGAATGGAGCAAGAGTTGCTGCATTAACCGTAGGGACTTATGAAGTCACTTTACCTTCCGGATTAATTCTTGTTTTGAACAATTGTTATCATGTTCCGGATTTAAGCAGAAATATTATTTCAATTTCTTGTTTGGATAATGAAGGTTTTAAGTTTCTTATTGAGAATAAGAAATTTTCTATTTATTTAAATGATGTGCTTTATGGTATTGCTAATTCATTTAATGGCCTTTATATCTTGGATGTCAAGAATGAAAATAATGTCTATCATGTAAATAAGAAATCTAAACCTAATGATGTAAATCATACTTATTTGTGGCATTGCCGTCTTGGTCATATTAATGAGAAGCGTATCTCAAAACTCCATGGGGACGGACTTTTGGGTTCATGTGACTTAGAGTCGTATGATACTTGTGAGTCGTGTCTTCTTGGAAAAATGACTAAGACACCTTTTACCAAGTTGGGTGAAAGGGCAAGCGACTTATTGGGGTTGATACATTCTGATGTATGCGGACCATTAAGTAGCAATGCTAGGGGAGGATTTCAATACTTCATAACCTTCACTGATGATTATAGTAGATTTGGGTATGTTTACCTAATGAAACATAAAAGTGAAGCATTTGAGATATTTAGAATATTTCAAAATGAAGTAGAAAAACAACTTGGCAAAAGTATAAAAGCACTTCGATCAGATCGAGGTGGAGAATACTTAAGTCAAGAATTTGATGATCATCTAAAGAATTGTGGAATAGTTTCACAATTGACTCCGCCCGGAATACCACAATGGAATGGTGTGTCTGAGAGGAGGAATCGGACTTTGTTAGACATGGTTCGATCAATGATGAGTCAAGTTGATCTTCCAATATCCTTTTGGGGTTACGCCCTAGAAACCGCTGCTTTCACACTAAATCAAGTTCCAACTAAATCGGTTCCAAAGACTCCATATGAGATGTGGAGTGGAAAGAAACCTAGTTTATCTTTCATGAGGATTTGGGGTTGCGAAGTTTATGTCAAGAGACTTATTTCTGACAAACTAGCAAACAAATCTGATAAATGTATTTTCGTGGGATATCCTAAGGAAACTAAAGGATATTACTTTTACAACCGAGAGGACAACAAAGTGTTTGTTGCACGAACTGGTGTCTTTCTAGAGAAAGAGTTTCTCTCCAAAGAAATCAGTGGGAGTAAAATAAATCTTGAAGAAATTCGAGACCCAGAAAATAACATTGAACCAATAGTGGAACAAGAACAAGAACCACAAGGAGTTGTGGAACCTGTTCAAAATACACAAGCATCTCGCAGATCTAGTAGGTTACGATCCGAGCCCGAGAGATATGGATTTCTCGTAACGGATAGTAATGAGGTGGAAATCATTGAGAATGATGAACCGTCAACCTACCAAGAGGCGATGTCTTCTCCTGATTCGGACAAGTGGCTTGGAGCCATGGAATCCGAATTGCAATCCATGCAAGACAATCAAGTTTGGAATTTGATTGATGCACCCGAAGGTGTAAAAACCATAGGATGCAAATGGGTCTTCAAGAAGAAGACTGACATGGATGGGAAGGTGTATACTTACAAAGCTAGGCTTGTAGCGAAGGGTTATAGGCAAGTTCATGGTATTGACTATGATGAGACCTTTTCACCAGTAGCAATGATCAAGTCTATAAGAATTTTGCTTGCCATTGCCGCATATCATGACTATGAAATATGGCAGATGGACGTCAAAATCGCTTTCCTGAATGGAAAACTACAAGAGGATGTGTATATGACACAACCAGAATGTTTTGAACAAAATTCTAAGGTATGCAAATTGCAGAGATCCATCTATGGATTGAAGCAAGCTTCTAGGAGTTGGAATCTCCGTTTTGATGAATCGGTCAAAGAGTTTGGTTTCATCAAGAACGAAGATGAGCCTTGTGTATACAAGAAGATTAGTGGGAGCATAGTGCTTTTCCTTGTTTTATACGTGGATGACATATTGCTCATTGGAAACGACATTCCTACACTTCAGTCTGTGAAGACTTGGTTAGGAAAGTGCTTCGCAATGAAAGATATGGGTGAAGCCGCATATATTCTTGGCATTAAGATCTATAGAGATAGATCAAGGAGGCTACTTGGTTTAAGCCAAAGTACATACATTGACAAGGTCATTAGAAGATTCCGTATGGAAAATTCTAAGAGAGGCACCTTGCCCGTGTTACATGGAGTTTCTCTAAGCAAGACTCAATGTCCTAAGACAAAAGATGAGCGTGAGAAAATGAATGATGTTCCATATGCTTCGGCAATTGGGTCCATCATGTATGCCATGATTTGTACTAGGCCGGATGTATCTTATGCTTTGAGCATGACAAGTAGATACCAATCCGACCCTGGCGAAAATCACTGGATAGCTGTAAAAGCGATTCTTAAGTACTTGAGAAGGACTAAAGACTCGTTTTTGGTCTATGGAGGAATGGAAGATGATCTCGTTGTAAATGCTTACACGGATGCAAGCTTCCAAACTGACAAAGATGATAGCCGATCGCAATCGGGTTTTGTGTTTATGTTAAATGGTGGAGCTGTAAGCTGGAAGAGTTCCAAGCAAAGTAAAACCGCTGATTCTACAACAGAAGCTGAGTATATTGCTGCATCGGATGCTGCAAAGGAAGCTGTTTGGATAAAGAAGTTCATAACTGAACTTGAAGTGGTTCCTAGTATTGCTAGTCCAATAGACCTTTATTGCGACAATAATGGTGCTATTGCTCAAGCAAAGGAACCAAGAGCACATCAGAAATCCAAACACATACTTAGGCGTTTTCATATCATTCGAGAGATCGTTGATAGGGGAGACGTAAATATATGCAGAGTACCTACTGATGACAATGTTGCGGACCTGCTAACAAAGGAACTTCCACAAGATAAACATGATGGTCATGTTAGGTCCATGGGTATTAGATACATGGGAGATTGGGCCTAGGGCAAGTGGGAGATTGTTGGTAGTGGTGCCCTAGGCACGTTTAATAAACGTTGTAATTGTTATCATTTATTTCATATCAATAAAGAGATGTTTTGATTATTATTGTTGTTCATGTTTACTTATAATAATCTCCGTCCCTAGTACTTGTTAAGCACTAGTATAAAGGCTAAATGATCATGGGATGATCATGTTAGATTTATGGGTACTTGTTTGGAACAAGGTACTGGACATGACCCGCTGTATGAGATCTATGTCATGGTCTATGTCGTACATATATCTCATATTAGTTATGTCATTTGAATCCTTAGACATGAAGTTATTATAGTCTTCCACTTGATGAACATTATGTTTGACATATTCAAACGCTACCTTAACACGGTAGTTATAAAGGGTATGATTGGCATGATCGGATTCACGTAGGGAAGAATAATAATCTAAATGAATTTGTCCCTCCTCGGAGAGATGTCAAGCTTGGGCCTCTCGTAGGAATGATGTTGATGAAATGTTCGGCCGGACTCAAATGAATTGATTGGATCAATGTCATTTGGATTATCAACATATTCGGAATCGAGAAAGTATTGAACAAAACAAGTTGACTTGTTGACCATGACTTGTGTTCAATGACGTCGTGGACAAAGGGATTGTGACATATTCTAAGAGGAATGCGAACTTGTATCTAGTTATACTATTTGGGTAGGTATGACGGTTTGCTAGAACCTAATCATATCTTATGGTTTCATGTTTAAACCCATTGCCAACTTAGTATAATCCTAGAGGGTCACACACAATAGAACGAATCTTTAAAAGGACTACATTGGAATTTTGGAAATTCTGGACTTTCTAGGAAGTGGGCGACCGCACATAATGGACTGGGCGGCCGCACACTTAGCTCATTTTTGCACCAGTTTTGTTTCAGATAGTTGTGCGACCGCACAGTGCATTCTGGGCGGCCGCACAGTACTGTCGGGTGGCAGATTCCTAATTTGATTAGGAAACGAATTTTGGACGGATTTTGACACAAGTTTCCTATTTGGAATAGGTCATACTTGTGTATAAAAGACCAAATTCGGCCAGCACTCTGGGCCAATGATTTTGTGAGTCTCAAAGAGTTTGAGAGAGAGTTTATTTTGTTCCAAGACATTCTTGGTTGAGGAACAAAATAATACACAAAATAAATTCCATATAGTTCTTTTGATTGTGAAAAAGTGTTTCGCAATTTGGTCTAGCAACCAAGATCAAAGAAGCTCCTTTGATATTCGTTCGAAGTGTGGATACCGCTAGAGGGTGAAAATCATCATCTTCAAAGTTCGTGTTCAAGCTTTGTGATCGTGATCAAGTCTTCAAACCTCCACCAAAGACCAAGAGAATTTGATAGCCATCAAGGGTTAGTTTATTCCTTTATTCTTACGTCGTATTTGATTTAATCATATGAACGGATCCATGGCTTTGGGTTTCAAAATTTTAAATGCTAAATTCCGCTGCGCATGGTACTACGAAACCCAACACATTGATGGTTAGGGTTGTTTACCTACCAAGACAAGTTTAAGTTACGCTTCCGCAATTGTTTTGAATTTATGGTTTAAATAAGGGGCCGTTGTGAACCCTAAATTGAGGTATTTATTATTGTTATTTAATGCCATTAAATGCTCAGATATTATAAGAAAATACGGGGTGTTACAGGGTTGACTCACACGGGACAGATTTTTACTGGGCTTTCGTCGGGGACGGCCTATGGTGACTATTCTAAGTCATAGTTAATGGGCTTACGTTGGGGACGGCCAATTTTTTCACATAAACAACTTAACTGGGCTTACGTCAAGGACGGCCAATCTTAACTGGGCTTACGTCAAGGACGGCCAAATTTGGACATTTAACTGGGCTTACGTCAGGGACGGCCAAATTTGGACTAGACAAAAGACCGTTTCCAAGTTTAAACTTTTAACTGGGCTTACGTCGAGGACGGCCAATTTTACTTCACAAAGCTGGGCTTACGTCGCTAGGACTGTCGGATTTTTGATTCAGAGGGTCGCTCGGGGGACCTAAATTTTATCTCAAAAGGGTCGCTCGGGGGACCTATACTTTTCTCAAAATGGTCACTCGGGGGACCTAAATGTTCTCAGAATGGGTCACTCGGGGGACCTAAACTTTTCTCAAAAGGGGCTTGACTCTTACTTGGTCAACCGGGTCAACATGGGCTTACGTCTAGGACGGCCATAATTTATTTCACAAAGCTGGGCTTACGTCGCTAGGACTGCCGGGTGTTTGATTTCACAAAGCTGGGCTTACGTCGCTAGGACTGCCTGATTTTTGGGAACCTAAAATTTCTAGGTTCGATTCAAGTTGCATGAGCCAAGGAGGGAATTTTTCGGTTGCATTTATGACATTGGTTGGGAAGGGGCTTTAAATGGGTTGGACCACAAAGCTAACTCTCAACAAGAAATCATCATTTCTGACAGGACTAACGTAGCCGTACGGCTCGAGAAGGAAGTACTCCTTTTTCATTCAATTTTGTTCCAGGCCTGGTCATCTACTTAAGTGCCAGAGTCCTGAGTTCATCAATCAGTTCGTCTTTCTTCATTTCGAGAGCTCCTTCTTCCATGGAACCCTTTCTCATGGAGAAACCACCAAAATTGTCCAAAATTCATCAAGAATGTTTTGAGGGTAACCTTAGGCTTTGGATGCGGTCCCACATGAGGAATTACAAGGGAGCTTTCCAATCCATGTTTGGCCTTCAATCCCTTTGGTCTCTCAAGGAATTCATTCTGGATCTTGAGCTATTGAGGGCCGCTGCGTCCTTTTGGGATGTTAGGAGGCATGTCTATTGTTTCTCCTACAACGAGATTACTCCTACCTATGAGGATTTCAAGGCTTTGGTGGGTGGCGTGGACACGGAGGTCATAGCTCTTCCTTCGTTTGATGACACCATGTGTGTTGAGAGGTTGGTTTCTCTTCTTGGTATTTCTTTGGAAGAGGCCCAATGCATAGTCCTTGATCACACTTTTATTGATATTTCGGATGTCCCTGAGAAGTTCATGGATCGCACGGATGAGGCTTCTTGGAATGCCTTTGGTTTATGCATCCTTGCCTTTTTCTACACGGTCAGTTCCAAAGGCACCTGCCATCGGGTTTTATTGAGTGTCCTCGAGGAGTGCCGTGCGAGGAAGGATATAGTTCTCTTGATCTTGGGCGAGACCCTTCACGGTATGGACCGCTTGGATTTGGGGGATGGTTTCATGCCCAGCGGTAGCCCTGCCTTGCTTACTTTGTGGTTGAGGGAGAGGTTGATGGCCATTCCGGAGGCTCCTATCTCTCACAATCCTTGGTCTTACTCTTTGATAGGCATTATCTTGGACCTAGTTCAGAGTGATTGGGAGGCTTAGATGGCTCGCCTTACGACTGCCGAGATACGCAGGCTAGTTCCCCATTGGCGTATTAGCTCGGTGCGGGAATATCAAGACAATTCCCCCTTTGTTCGGGTGCCAGGGCTCTTGGGTTCATCTCATTATATCCCTTCTTTGGTCCATCGTCAGTTTGGGTTACCGCAGACTCCACTATTGGAGTGGTCGAGTGTCAACCCGGAGCACTTGAGGCTTTCATCTCTGTCTATGTGGGATTCCTTCACCGTCTCATTTTTGTCCCGGTCGTGGACTTATTCCCTCTTTCCAGTTCGGGCACTTCTTGGGCGAGCGGCTAGCATGGTTTTGACCACGGTGTACTTGGACTGGTATGAACAGACCATGGGACAGACTCAGAGGCTCATTGAGGAGAGGCGTGAGGCTATTCTTGGTGAGACTTATGGTCCTAGCAGGATTCTAAGGGAGACCGAAGCTGTGGCGAGTGGCCATAACATTACTGGAGACGTTGTTGAGGACTATAGAGTTTTGGCCGACAGGAGGATGGCCGCGATGCGTAAGGCGGGGGCACGAATGGAGGATTTTCGGGATCGGGCTGCCGCCAATGCGGCTTTAAGGGCGACCGGGCTCGTAGATGATGCTGGAAGAGCCTCTGATCATGGAAAAGGGGGAATTGACCTCTTTGAGGTGAAGAAAAAGAAGACCCGAAGAAGTCAAAAGAAGAAGTGGAGGGACGAAGGACAGTGATTTCCATGTATCCACCCATTGTCATTGCAGACACATTAGTTTATCTTAGGTATTTTAATTATGTCTTAAGCATGTTAGTTGGGTCGAGAGTGACCGTGCTTGAACTCATCAAAGAAGTGTTTTAACTGTAATGAAAATGGTTACTTATGAAGCCAATTTGCATTCTCGTGGAGCTCTTGCTCAAACCCAAATTTGATTTTTATTTATTTTTTAGACCGGACCAAAGATTGGCTGCCTACGTTCCCCTTTTACAAATGAAAATCTAAGGGGCTCAGGTCATCGTAGTTCATTTCTTCCACAAATTTTAGGATGCGACCCTGTTTTTTCTCTAGACCGCCCAAATGGGTTTTCAATCTAGGTGGGTATATTCTTTTAGCACCCCTTTTTTTTTTTTTAAACAAAGTCACGACGGAGCTTATCACCATTGACTGGGTGCATAAAGGGGTTGCCGTCCAAGTCTGCGAGCCTCATTGCGGCCCCTGAAAAGACTTCTTGTACCATAAAGGGACCAATCCACACGGGTTCCCATTTTCCATCGGGATTAGACCTCCTCGGGGGTTTTTCCTTAAGGACAAAATCTCCTGCCCGAATCTCTCGGGGCTTTACCTTCCTATAAAAAGCTCGCGCCATTCTTCCCTGGCAGGGACGGAAGTGTTCCATGGCCCTCAGGCAACGTTCGTCCAACAAGGCCAGCTCATCATATCGGCTTCGAAGTCAATCGACCTCGTGGATCTTATTTTCCAACAAAATTCTTAGTGACGGTACTTCCAATTCTTCGGGGAGCATGGCTTCCATACCGTACGTCAAAGCAAAAGGAGTTTCTCCGGTGGCTGTTCTGACTGAAGTTCGGTAGCCCCACAAAGCTAGGTGTAGCTTTTCGGGCCAATCTCTTCCCCGTGTTGCCATCTTTCTAATGATCCTCTCAAGCGTTTTATTGGCGGCTTCTACCGCGCCATTGGTCTGGGGTCTGTATGGGGAGGACTTGTGACTAGTAACTCGGAATTCTCCCAATAATCGATCGCATTCACCCTCAAAGTGCGAGCCATTATCGGTAATGACCTCGTTCGGGACTCCGTACCGGCACATGATATTATCTTTGATAAATCCCGCCACCTTCTTGGAGGTGAGGACCCGGTATGACTTAGCCTCTACCCACTTTGTGACGTAATCCACGGCTACCAAAACAAACTCGTGACCATTACTACCAGACGGGGAGATTTTCCCGATAAAATCTATGCCCCATGTTGAGAAGGGCCATGGTGTAGTCATGCAGTAGAGATGATGAGGCGGTAGGTGGTTGAGGTTGGAGAAACGCTGACATTTATCACACCTCCTTACGAATTGCATGCAATCTGTTTCCATTGAGATCCAGAAGTAACCCATCCGCAGAATGGTTTGCATTAATGCCCTTGCGTTCATATAAGGACCACACACTCCACCATGAACTTCTTCCATGAGTTCTTTTGCCCTCTCCCCACTTATGCATCTAAGGAGGATGCCCTGATGGCGTTTTTTGTATAGGATGTCCCCCAGGATGACGTAGTTGGATGCCAACCGCTTGAGTGGCGTCATACCTATGGCTTTGATCCCGTGCAAATACTCTCCCTTTTCATTCATGAAGGAAGCTTCTCCTTCTTTGAGGAATTGGTAAATCTGGTTGTACCATGGCTCCTTTACCTCTTCCAGGATTGCTCCGATTTCGAAGCAGTATGCTGGGCTTTCCTTTCTCCCGACCCAGAATGGTTTTATCAATTTTCCCTCGGGGATTTCTACCAATGAATCCAAAGTTGCCAGGGCGTCGGCGAAACGGTTCCGGTCCCTCGGCAGGTAATGGAAGCTGACCTCTTGGAATTGTGCTATGAGCTCTTCCATATAGGCATGATATTTTCGCAAACCAGGATCCAGTGTTTTCCATTTGTTCGAGACTTGGTTGATAATCAAGGCCGAATCGCCGTATACTTCCAGCTCCTTAACATTCCTTTCCAGAGCTGTCTCCAAACCGGCTGTGCATGCCTCATATTCTGCGGCATTGTTGGTGACATCAAAGTTCAATTTGATGGCGATGGGGGTGTGCTCGTCTTTTGGATTCACCAAGAGCAATCCTACACCGCTTCCTCTTTTATTGGCAGCTCCGTCGAAGAACAATTGCCACCTATTTCCTCCCTCGAGGGTAAAGATTCCTTCATCTGGGAATTTTGGTTCGGGCCCCCTTTCTTCATTACTAGGGAAATCTGCCAAGTGTTCTGCCAAAACCCTTCCTTTGACTGCCTTTCTTGACACATAACTGATATCGTATTCGGCTAAGAAGAAGGACCATTTGGCAAGCCTCATAGACAAAGATGGCTTTTCCAATAAGCACTTGATGGGGTCTATTTTGGAAATAAGTTGTATCGGATGAGCCTGCATGTAATGTTTTAACTTTCTCACGACCCATACCAATCCTGCGCAAGTCTTCTCAATTGGGGAGTAGTTGAGCTCGCTTCCTTGTATCTTACGGCTCACAAAGTAGATGGCATTTTCCACCTTTGAATCTTTCTTCTCTTGGGCCAACATTGCTCCTATCGACGCATCAGTCACCGTTAGGTAAAGCAAGAGTGGCTTGTCCTTGTGCGGAGAGCATAGGATTGGCGGTTGGATGAGGTAGGCCTTAATCTTGTCGAAGGATTTTTGGCACTCCTCGTTCCATTTGACCTCGGCATTCTTTCTTAGCAGTTTGAAGATGGGCTAACAAATGGGAGTGAGTTGGTTTATGAAGCGGCTGATGTATTGCAACTTTCCCATGAAGGCTTTTACCTCTGTTTGGGTGCGAGGCGGCCTCATTTCTACAATTGCCTTAACCTTTTGAGGATCAATTTCGATGCCCCGTTCGGTGACCATGTATCCCAAAACCTTGCCACGAGAAACCCCAAAAGTTCACTTGGCCGGATTAAGTCTCATGGAGTGCTTCCTAAGCCTGTCAAAGAACTTTCTCAAGTCTATCAAATGTTGCCCGTCAGAACCCTTAGAATGCACGATCATGTCATCGACATACACTTCTATTTCCTTATGGATCATGTCGTGGAAGAGTGCGGTCGCAACTCTTTGGTAGGTAGCCCCAGCGTTTCGCAACCCGAAAGGCATCACGGTATAGCAAAAGGTTCCCCATGGGGTGGTGAAGGCAGTTTTTTCCTGGTCCTCCTCTGCCATCTTAATCTGGTTATACCCGGCGAAGCCATCCACAAAAGACTTAACCTCAAAGCTAGAGGTTGTATCCACAAGCATGTCGATGCTTGGGAGGGGAAAGTCATCTTTGGGACTTACTTTGTTGAGATCCCTGAAGTCGACGCAGCATCGAACCTTTCCGTTGGCCTTTGTGACCGTTACTATGTTGGAGAGCCATGAGGGGTATTCTATCACTCTTATAAAGCCGACCCGAAGCAACTTTTCAATCTCTTCTTTGACCTGCAGGGACCATTCTGGTTTGATTCGCCGAAGCTTTTGCTTAACGGGTTTCACCTTGAGGTCTACGGGGATCCTGTGTTCCACGATCGAAGCATCCAACCCTGGCATATCCTTATAAGACCACGCAAACACATATACATACTCTTTGAGTAGCTCAACCTAAGCTTCCCTTTCGGCCCCTTTGAAGTATTCCCCAATCTGTGTCTCCTTTGGCTCATTTTCGGTTCCCAAATTTACCTTAGTCAAAACCTCTTCGGCAGCTTGGGCACGGTTTTCCTCTTGATCAACATCCTGCTTTGATGATTGTTTAATGTTTGGATTGTTTAGTGCGTCTGCATTATTAGGTGATTCATTATTAACCATTCTCAGATTATTAGTTAATTTATCATCTAATAAGTTGCCAATGAGGGGATACTCGAAAAGATCTATCATTTCATTCAATGCAAACGGGAATACAACGTTGGCTACAAGTTCATAATCCTCGGGCGTGAGGCCCTCGGAGGAGAAAGACTCGAATTCAAAGACAAGAGATTGGGGAGACTCAATTACATTGGACCCTACGACGTTTGACTCTAGGGGACGAGGGACCAGTCCAAGTTTCGCGGTCATTTCTTCTTTGCTTGCCACCGGTCCAGAGAAGGTTACCCAATTTTTTAGAGGCATGTCCGTTGGCTTTGCAAGAGTGTGTGGGTCAAAGGTTGCAAGCGGTCCATCTTCAATCACGGCAATCATTTCCTTTTCGAAGTCAATTAGGTCAGGCACAACCATGTCTTCTCCGAACATTCTTTGCATTGCTGTAGCGACCCCGACCCCTCGGGCCGGGAACTCGCGAGCTGGACGTCGACTTACAACCAAAAACTCTAAAATACAGAAAGTAAAAATTCTATTTTATACCCAAAAGATTTTAACACAAGGTTTGGAAAATCCAAGTTTAACAACATCATAAAACAACTAGTGTAAGCTCCACAAGCTCACACCCAAAATACAAAATATTACAAATCTTAATGACGTCATTGTTGGTACAACTATCCCCAAGAAGGTTACACATTTACATAATACAAACCGATCAATAATAACCTGCCCAAATATCTCAAACCTCTCGATGTCCTCCTCGATCCGCAAATCCTAATCCTTTCCTCCTGGGGGGGGTTAAGGAAAACAACATTGAAAGGAAACGGGGTGAGATAAAATCTCAGTAAGTTACAAATACAACTACATGACATGCTATGAAGCAATAATCAATAATAAATCACATAACACATAGCAATTATCATATATCAGATAGCAGCGAAAATGAAAACATAACAAAGGATATTAGCCAAGGTTTTCCAAACCGATAAACCAAATAAAGGTCGCTGCGCAGCTTCAATAATCAACAAATCATCATCTTCATAATAGCATGAAATCTGAAGAGAAATCCCCGGTACCGGCACCAATAACAAGGGGACAGTGACACACAGTCAAAGCCCGAAAACCAATAGCTAAGTGCTCACAAAGGGGCTAGCTCATCTCACATCCAAGGCCAATCTGGAGGAGGGTAATAATGGGGCAAAACAATGGTCAACATCACAATGGACTTGGCTGTGCCATCACAATGTTTCGCATCGCCCAAACACACACAAAATACCAGCTGCACTTTCAAGTAAGGGCTAAGTAATAAAATACTAGCTCAAATAAACAACTAAGGATTCCAAAGTAGGGAACCATTTCAAATAAATCACCAAAAAGGTGCACCAATCCAAAAACACATCAAAAGATGTCCAAACAAATACAAAATGATACTTGGTCAAATTCCACACATATTTGTTCACAAAGGAACCATTTAAACACTAGAGTTATCCACAATCCACACAAACAATTATCCCAAACTCTATCACAACGGACCGATCGTAAACGTTTTGGGTTATAAAACACCTACTGAAAACTCAACACAACCTAAACCTGAATCCTAACCGAATAAACCACCTCATCTCGTAGTCTCTAGAAGAGCTTTAAAACGATAGTTTACTCGATTAAAACGGAGTCCGGATGAAGAAGTTATGGCCTCCGGAAGATTGAACGAAAAACGGACAATTTGATCAAAGTAGGAAATATCATAAAACGTCACAAGGGAGTAATGACAACCACCTAATACTCATTTACCACTTTTATAACTCTAACACACTCCTTACACGGTTTACATAGGCTTACGGTTGACTTCTTATTGTTCCGGGTGCTTACTTTTAAGTTATAAACATTTATGCCTAAGGCAGGGGTGCTCGACCGAGCAGTTCTATATGACTCGGCCGAGCAACCTCGGCTCCAAAATTATGACTTTCTGGTCTGCACCGCTCGGCCGAGTCAAGGGACGTGCTCGGCCGAGCACATCCTAAATTCAGAAAAACGCAGAAGAAACCAGGTAACCAAATCAAACCTAATCTTACCCAAAACTTCACCATTTCTCTAATACTCAAAATCAAGACTTCCAATAAGCATAATAATGCACCAAAACAACTTGTAAACTAGTAAGGGACCCAAATAACAACATCTAATGACCCAAATCAAGATTTCTACCCCAACATTCATATTACCACAATTTAACTAAAAATCCAATTAAATTCTAAACTCAACCAAAGAAGCCATGGATATCAACAAGAACATCAATAGAGTTAAAGATGAGCATTTTTTTAACATAAATGGGGGAAAAGTAACTTACTTGAATTTTCTCAAAGTTGCCGGAACTCGATTATTTTTAGCCCTCTACGATCCTAACGACGATCTAAACAAGTTTCATGTTTTAAGAAATGAGAAATAACAAGGGGAAGATGGTTAGATTGAAGAGAGAAGGTAGAGAAGAAACACTTACCAATTCCAAGGAGAGAGAGAGAGAGTTGCTGGGAGAGATGGTGAGGGTGAAAGAGTGAGGGAGGAGGAAGAGTAGGGAGGGAGTAGGAGAATGATTTAAAAGAACTTACACTAAGGCCCCCTCCTCTACTAACACAAATACTTACACTCCCTACTAACAATTAAGACCCAACAATACTACACTAACCCAAATGACTCAAATAAAATGCTAGGCATAAATTATTATAACACATAAAATGCACACATAAATATTTAAATAACTAATAATTTAAATAATTAAATAAGCAAATAAATAAATAATAATTATTTATTACTAATAAAATAGAGCCTAGTTTTCGGGTCGTGACATTCACTCCCCCTTAAAGAAAAGTCGACCCGAATTTTAACGAGACTTACCCGAATTAAAAAGCCACGGATACGATAGTTCCACTATTTCCCGAATTTCTCATTTGTCCATTCTAAACCATCATGTGGTAACCTTAAATAATGCTCACAACATAATAACTCCCACACAGAACTTTCTTCCATCATTATTATAATTACTCATTAAAATCTATATTCAAAATTGGAGAATCCAAATTGCTCCCAAACATAACTCTCGAGGTACTACAAGCTTATCTTATTCATAACCTTAATTACACTGCAAGGATACTTCCATTTGTAAATCGCATACCTAGGATTTCTCCTCAGAAATTCAAAACATTAAACCATCTCGAGCTTAATTAGTTTCTAAAAATATGAAAAGTTAAAGAAATTTTCCATCCCCATAATATTCACCAAAGTGGCTATACCCCCAAGGATTCCCATTATAGTGCTTTCGCCTTAGATGGTACTTTAAACTAGAGGTACAATGTAAACCCAAATTTTTAATACAAAATGTTTACTTAAATCCTTGTCATAGTACCATCATCACATTACTTCAATCTTTGAAAGCTTAAAACAATTAAAAATACTCAGTAGTCCGAAAAATAATCCAATTTTTATCGTCAAGGGATTTCCTCTAATTCCCTTTCTTGAATTAATAATCCGCGCTTATATACCCCAAAGAAGTTTAGCAATCCCTAAATCTCCAACAGCTGACCCACATTAGACTTTCACGTATACATTCATTAACTTAAAGATACTTAGGCTCAATAGTACTGCCATCATAATAAACCCATTAGCTAGTCACATTCCAACTGACCCAATACCAAATCATAGTATTCTTTAATATGCCCAATTATTTATACCCAACTTTCTTCACATATTTGTAATCCAAAACAAGAAATGCCACCAAGACAAGATTTAGAACCATAGAACAACCATTTAACTAAAACTCAAAATGCCTTTAATATAGGTCGCAAATTTATTACTCTCCCGAAATGTGCTTAGTCCTTTCAAACTTAACGCGCTCACCACTATTGATGATTATAACTTCCATAATATACTCATATCCCATAACATATCATGCTTTTCTTCATACTATCCAATTCCGATGCGCTCACGTAGATGCACTACAAGTAAACAAAAATCTCCTATCCAGAAATCCTCAATTTGAATCCTCAACTCTTATAACCCAACCGATGCCATAAGGACATTGATCTAAATATTAGCACTACAACCTTGTACCATAACAACTCAATTTAACCCAAGGTTCTCCCCAAATACTAGGTACTATTCAGAAATAAAATTGAAATTTTTACAAACGATAAATACACCCAACAATTGGTATAGACATCCCATTGTCACCCACCTAAGTTATATATTCAAATCCCATATAAGAAAAGGTGAGTATAATTCTACCCAAAGGAACGGTCTCAAAACGATTTTAGGAAATCAGGAATAGAGAATGTAACACTCCTCCTACCACAATCGACTAAAGCATAACATTTCCTTTCTCAAAATAACATCAAAACTTTGAAATAGCAATATGAAAAATTTAGCAGGTAAGTTATATCTACCTTTAAGCACAACATGAGCACATAAGACTCCATCAGATATCCTACACTCCTCCATAGGAGTAGACACTGACAACACATAAGTCAAAGACTCAAGAGAAATAAATGCAACTAAATGCACATAAACATGAGAATGCGATGATCCTAAAAATGCACGCGCTCGCTCTCTCGACACAAAATTAGTACCTCCTGAAATTGCTCAATACCTGACGAGTGCTGGTTGATCACAAATACCCTACCCTGAACCTTTAGGGTTTCCCCAAGCATCTCTCTTCTGACCCAGTGCAATACCAGCGTCACTCCCGGATGGTTGATATCTGCTTCTAGGACAATCTCTCGCAAAGTGCCCAAACCGACCACAATTAACACATTTTCCTTGCTTTTTCCAACACTTGTCTTCTGAGTCTCCTTCCCTCTGACAATAGCCACAGATCTTCCCATTTTGTGTCCCCTTATTAGAACCTTGATTTCCTACTGTTGGTTGCCCTTGAAGTTGCCTTCTGAATCGAGTTTGCACTCCAGAATTACCTCTGTTATCCGAATATTGCTGTGGTTGAGCCCTGTTTTGCCCTACTTGATTTCCCGGGTTAACCATCTCAGTCTTCCTCTTGTGTCCCCCAATGTCTTGCTCTATCAAATATGCACGGTCCACCGCATCCTGAAAAGCTTAAATTCTTTGAGCTAAAAGTTGAGTCCTAATAGCTGTCTTCAATCCCCTGATCAATCTCATCGCTTTCTGCTCCTCGATCCGCACAAGGTAGTCACAACACCTGGCTAATTCTGTGAACTTAGCCGAGTACTGTGCTACTGACATCATGCCTTGCTCCAAGCTGAGGAACTCGATCTCTTTCCTGTTTTGATTCACTAGAGAGATAAAATGATCCTTGAATTTCCTCACGAACCACTCCCAAGGATATGGTATAAGAGTCGCATCCCAACTGGTCTTCAGTGCCTTCCACCAATGTTCCGCAGCCCCCACGAGCTTATAAGCTACAAACAGAACCCTATCCTCATCAGTGCAACCAAAGACCTCGTAGATTTTCTCTATCGATTCTATCCATAGCTCGGCCTTCTTCACATCAGGCTCACCGTCGTACTCACTTGGTTTCAACTTCAAGAACTGCTCCAACCCATATCGCGGAGGTGCTACATGTTCCTCTCTCGGCCCTTGGTCATGAATTGCTTTCACAACCGCTTCAAACCTGTCCTGAAACATTGAAGGGTTTTCTTCCCGTAGACCATTCTGATTCTGAGCCCCACTAGAACTTTCACCCGCTCTTCTTCTAGCCTTCAGAAACAAATACCTGCATAAAATACTCATCGTTACTCACTCCGAACCCATCTACCCTCCTAGGTCATTCTAGTCCACCTATACTTATACATAGAGCTAAACCATAGCTATGATACCAACTGTCGCGACCCCGACCCCTCGGGCCGGGAACTCGCGAGCTGGACATCGACTTACAACCAAAAACTCTAAAATACAGAAGGTAAAAATTCCATTTTATACCCAAAAGATTTTAACACAAGGGTTGGAAAATCCAAGTTTAACAACATCATAAAACAACTAGTGTAAGCTCCACAAGCTCACACCCAAAATACAAAATATTACAAATCTTAATGACGTCATTGTTGGTACAACTATCCCCAAGAAGGTTACACATTTATATAATGCAAACTGATCAATAATAACCTGCCCAAATATCTCAAACCTCTCGACGTCCTCCTCGATCCGCAAATCCTAATCCTTTCCTCCTGGGGGGGTTAAGGAAAACAATATTGAAAGGAAACGGGGTTAGATAAAATCTCAGTAAGTTACTAATGCAACTACATGACATGCTATGAAGCAATAATCAATAATAAATCACATAACACATAGTAATTATCATATATCAGATAGCAGTGAAAATGAACACATAACAAAGGATATTAGCCAAGGTTTTCCAAACCGATAAACCAAATAAAGGTCGCTGCGAAGCTTCAATAATCAACAAATCATCATCTTCATAATAGCATGAAAGCTGAAGAGAAATCCCCGGTACCGGCACCAATAACAAGGGGACAGTGACACACAGTCAAAGCCCGAAAACCAATAGCTAAGTGCTCACAAAGGGGCTAGCTCATCTCACATCCAAGGCCAATCTGGAGGAGGGTAATAATGGGGCAAAACAATGGTTAACATCACAATGGACTTGGCTGTGCCATCACAATGTTTCGCATCGCCCAAACACACACAAAATACCAGCTGCACTTTCAAGTAAGGGCTAAGTAATAAAATACTAGCTCAAATAAACAACTAAGGATTCCAAAGTAGGGAACCATTTCAAATAAATCACCAAAAAGGTGCACCAATCCAACAACACATCAAAAGATGTCCAAACAAATACAAAACGATACTTGATCAAATTCCACACATATTTGATCACAAAGGAACCATTTTAAACACTAGAGTTATCCATAATCCACACAAACAATTATCCCAAACTTTATCACAACGGACCGATCGTAAACGTTTTGGGTTATAAAACACCTACTGAAAACTCAACACAACCTAAACCTAAATCCCAACCGAATAAACCCCCTCATCTCGTAGTACTCTATAAGTGCTTTAAAACGATAGTTTACTCGATTAAAACGGAGTCCGGATGAAGAAGTTATGGCCTCCTGAAAATTGAACAAAAAACGGACAATTTGATCAAAGTAGGAAATATCATAAAACGTCACAAGGGAGTAATGACAACCACCTAATACTCATTTACCACTTTTATAACTCTAACACACTCCTTACACGGTTTACATAGGCTTACGGTTGACTTCTTATTGTTCCGGGTGCTTACTTTTAAGTTATAAACATTTATGCCTAAAGCAGGGGTGCTCGGCCGAGCAGTTCTATATGACTCGGCCGAGCAACCTCGGCTCCAAAATTATGACTTTCTGGTCTCCACCGCTCGGCCAAGTCAAGGGACGTGCTCGGCCGAGCACATCCTAAATTCAGAAAAACGCAGAAGAACCCAGGTAACCAAATCAAACCTAATATTACCCAAAACTTCACCATTTCTCTAATACTCAAAATCAAGACTTCCAATAAGCATAATAATGCACCAAAACAACTTGTAAACTAGTAAGGGACCCAAATAACAACATCTAATGACCCAAATCAAGATTTCTACCCCAACATTCATATTACCACAATTTAACTAAAAATCCAATTAAATTCTAAACTCAACCAAAGAAGCCATGGATATCAACAAGAACATCAATAGAGTTAAAGATGAGCATTTTTTTAACATAAATGGGGGAAAAGTAACTTACTTGAATTTTCTCAAAGTTGCCGGAACTCGATTATTTTTAGCCCTCTACGATCCTAACGACGATCTAAACAAGTTTCATGTTTTAAGAAATGAGAAATAACAAGGGGAAGATGGTTAGATTGAAGAGAGAAGGTAGAGAAGAAACACTTACCAATTCCAAGGAGAGAGAGAGAGAGTTGCTGGGAGAGATGGTGAGGGTGAAAGAGTGAGGGAGGAGGAAGAGTAGGGAGGGAGTAGGAGAATGATTTAAAAGAACTTACACTAAGGCCCCCTCCTCTACTAACACAAATACTTACACTCCCTACTAACAATTAAGACCCAACAATACTACACTAACCCAAATGACTCAAATAAAATGCTAGGCATAAATTATTATAACACATAAAATGCACACATAAATATTTAAATAACTAATAATTTAAATAATTAAATAAGCAAATAAATAAATAATAATTATTTATTACTAATAAAATAGAGCCTAGTTTTCGGGTCGTGACAATTACCACACCGTTCCACTCATTGCTCATAGCATCCTTGGCGGCGCCCTTAGGAACTTCCTCCTCAAACTTGTATTCGCCATTTTGTACCCAGACGGATCCCCTTTCCTTGCTAGCTCCCGTCACAGACAAGGTTTCAACTCTTTTACCATTTCGGGCACCCCCTTGATGGTGTGTTCGTGGCTGATAGTAGTATCAGTAGGATCTTTTATCGTGGGCGTATCCAGAAATGCCCTCCTCACGGGGTTTGCCACCACCCTTCAGAACCTTTTGAGATCCTCTTGCAACTTATCCCAATTGGTCATCATCGGCTCTCTTGGCTTTGGGGGTTCGACTTGAACTCCCCCCTTCACAAAGTAACGGCTCATATCAAAGGTATAAGGATGAAGGTTGGGGGTTTTAAACGGAGTCCCTTGAGCCCTAGATTGGCTTTTCTTCCGAGCCACTTCCTTATCCATCCTGAGGTCTCCGGGGGTGGGTTTGTATCCCAAGCCATGAAGCGTGTTTTGGTCTTTGATCTCAACAATCTTGTGAGTCCCTTGGAGCTTTCTTCCTAGTCCGAGCCCCGGGAGGTAGCGCATCAGACGCATCATTCTCATCGCAGGAGGAATCTTATCCTTGGTGAGCGTGAGATCTACACAACAAATATGGGTTTTGGGTGGTACTTCTGTGAAGCCAGTCAAAGCCATGGCGCTTCCCTCATGCTTAATTTCTAACACAGGAATCCCATTGGTGTTGGTTCCTTCTGTGGTCACACTATCCCCATAAATAGTTGTCAAGTTACCCCCTTGCACGTATTTCACACATTTATGGAGAGTGGAGGCGACCCCGTTGACTTTGTGGAGCCACGGGCGTCCCAATAAGGCAGTGAAGGATATGGGGATGTCGAGCACTTGGAAGTCGGTCGGCATCATTTGTTTCCCAAACCAAAGGTTCAAAGTGGCCACCCCTAAGACTGAGCGGGCTGTGGAATCATAAGCCTTGACAGTGATCACGGAAGGCTTTAGGTCGGTGGTCTCAAGGCCAAGTAGGCCCATCATCTTGGCGGGGAGGACATTCATGGCAGAACCGTTATCGACCAGGACCCGAGGGAGGCGGCGATCGTCCAATTGTACCGTGATGTAAAGGGCCTCGTTATGGCTAGCCCCAAACTTCGGTAAATCCAAATCTGTGAATGTGATGATATTTCCATACTGAAGACTTCCGATCATTTGTACGGCCTCCTCGGGGGTAGCTGTGGTGGGTACCATAGTGTGGGCCAAGTATTCCTCCAACTTGAGCTTATGAGGGTAGGAGGAAGTGAGGAGGGACCACAAAGATATGTTATCTTGTGTCCTCTTAGGTTGGGCTAAGATGGGATCCTCTTCTCCGGAACCTGGGGGTTTTGCCTCGTCAACAAGAAGGGGAGGTGCTCGGTGTTCCGGTAGTGGAGGTTTTTTAGGGTTCTCCGTGTGCACTTGCCCTGATCGAGTTAATACACTCACTTCCAAGGGGTCATCGACTTTTATCATCTCATCTCTGATAGGCGGAGGGTTTTGGGTGCCATACGGCCATGCCTCCCTCCTTAACTCATTTATCGTGACCATTCATTTTGGGGTGGATGTTGACCCATAAATTTTCCCTAGGGAGATGGGGTGGTGGTTCTGGCTCTTTCCGGCTCCCACAGTTTCACGAAGCTTTTCCAGGGTGAGCATGCAACAATAATCATCTGGGAACGCTGACCCGTCAAACAGCGGCGGTGGCGGAGATAGTGGTGGCAAAGCTAAGAAATCATCCAAGGCTGGAAATTCCTTTTTTCCCAATTTCGGGGAGAAAATACAAGGAGCCATATTTGAGGATACTTCATCATCATCACTTTCACATAGGACCCAGAGCTCCTTGTGAGGTAAAAAACGAACGGCTTCTTTTATTTGGGTGAGATAATCAATCGTTTCTGGGATCTTTGCTACCTCGGACCCGTTTTTTTTTAATTGTCCTCTTTCCCGTAGATGAACTACATGCCTCAATGATATGGAAGCAATCATCATGGGAAAGGCCATCCCCATTCGAGCCTCGGCTTTCACTGTCCAACGTACTCTTAATGGACTTTTCCATCTCCTCCATACATTGTTCAAACATTAAATCATGTTCGGTGAGTATTATTACGACCAATTCATCGGCATTTTGGTGGGGTACCCTTGCACTCATCACATTGGCGATCATAAAGTTGGATGGGCATCTCATATCTCCCTCTTGCACACATGCCCATAAGGCTTCCTTCCATTCTTCCCCAATCTGAGCCATTGGGATATTGAATTCCAAAAGGTTCACAGGTGTAGGCTCCTCAAACTCAATCATATTAATGCCTTGGTTGTTGGGGAAAGGGTTATTAATCACGCTCGGGCCACGGGGGTGTTCAAGTTTTCCTTTATCAATGAGGTCGAGGATGATGCGTTTTATTATGGAGCAATCATCGGTATTGTGGCCATGATAATTGTGGAAGGCGCATCTTTTGTTTTGGTCAAAGGGTTTCTCGGGATTCCTTGGCTGATAGTTGCCCAAAGGTTTTACAAGGCCTTGCTTGACTAACCCTTCGAACACCTTACTTATAGGCATTCCGAAATCCTCAAACCTTACATACTGACGCCTTTCTGCAGTTCCACCTTTTTGAGAGGCTTGCCTTGAGCTTCCTTCTTGGATGCTGTTAACCGTTCCCAGGGTTTCTTTCCCTTTACCGGTGGTCGGAGGGCGGTACCTATAGGAGTTTCCGCTATTTTGGGCCGGAGACTGTTCATTGAGAGCCTTCTCAAATTTGGATCCTGCGGTTACCATGGCTCGGAGATTGGGGTAGAAGTGATGGCTGATCAAAGCTCGCAGTTGGGGTTTCAAGCATGACTGAAATATATCCAACTGTTCATCCTCGGTGGGAGTATTAGAAATTTCTCCCAATTTGTAGTTCCATCTTTTGTAAAACTCACTGATCGGCTCTTCGGTCTTTTGCAGTGTGCTTTGCAAATCGGTGCGATTGGTTTCCCACTCCAAGTTAGAACGGTACTTGGTGAGGAATGCTTCCTTAATCCGGTCCCATGGTTCGAGACTCATCCTTTAAGTTGAAGAAACATTTGAGTGCATTTCCCCTTAAGGACAACTGAAAGTGATCAGCCATTTGCTGCACGGTGTAACCCTTCGCCCTCATTGCCAAGGTGTAGGCATTGAGGTGAGTCTGGGGACAGGCGGTCCCGTCAAATCTGTCAATTTCCGGAATTTTAAACCGATAAGGGAGGGGGACGACCTTATCGGGGTCCGTAACTCCCGAGGTGAACTTCTTCTCGTTCATTCCCTCGAACCTTTCCTCCATTTGTTTCAGCTTCTCAACTATCCATCCCACTTGAGGGTCCACATGGAGGTTGGAGTTGACGGATCCCATGATTTGACTTGTCAATGGCACTGTGTTAGGAGGTGAAGTGGTGGAGGGAACTGTCGGAGGATGATTTGTAGGTGGCAAGTGGGTGTAGACTTACCCTGGCGCCAGGTTGCTTGTTGGGATATATGGTGGGGTAGTTTTGGATGTTTGGGCCATCGGGTAGTAGAGTGGGTAAGGCACTTCTCTAGAGATGGTTGGCAGGGCCGGAGGTGGCAAGCCGGCAGTAGCTGGGGCCAAGGGTGCTTGACTGTTTGGGACCGTGTCATATAGATTGAACCCCGGTGGGTACATGGAAGCGACACCCGGTGGGACAAGGGGAACATGAGGGATGGGCACATTTTGATAAGTGACGGTTTGGGATGCGGGACGTGAGGTCCCCATATTTGGGTAAGTTTGAGGGGGCGGGACCCAACTGTACCCTTGAGGCGGCACATTCTCAATTCCTTCTTCGTCAGTGATTTTCACAAAGCCTCAGTCATTTTCAAACACAATGGCTACCCCTTTCTGTCTCATGATCTCCGTAACCCTGTTCTGCATATCCTCGATCTGCGACATTGTCACCCCCACTACTACTTCCTACCGGGCTAGTCATTTGGAAAAACCTCAATGAAGTTGTCGATGAACTGTTCGACTCGGCACTAATCAGGCGATGACCCGGAACTCTGACCCACTTTTTATGCGCTGCGGAGAAGGAGGTTTATTTCAGACTCAGGTATGGACTCGGGTCGGTGTTTAGGGGCAGACAGGCTTTAGGCTCATGCAACATGAAAGTTTATTATTATTGATTAATTATGTTCACGTTTACTTAAAACTGATTTATTCCTAACTAGTTGGAAAAGATCGCTCTTCTTTTTCGCAACTATTCTAAATCCTTGATCAGTGGAGGCCATCACTACGCCTATAGACCCCTCGTTTTTCACCTGTATTGCACGCTCCCAAGGACGAACTATCCCGGGCGAGGGTCCTATAGGGCACGCGGCTTCCACCGATCAAAAAAAGTGAACCTAGGGTCTAGTGCATCGTAAGGTTCCCAATATGCGGGTCATCCTAATCATGGTTAAGCCCCAGTCGGAATCAAGACTTTTCCCCGAAGGCTACACCGAAGGCTGCGCCGACATTCCGTCATGACCTCATTTTGAATGAGGCGTCTCGATCCTTGACCATGGGCTTAAGGATGATTAAAATAACTCGTTCATTAGGGCTTAACGACACAGTGTCACCCTATCCTTAGTACATGGCCCTTGCTAATTGCGGTCGTCACTAACACATGAGTTGGAGGATGGTTAGGCCACGCTTGCATTTCATCAACGTGTCACAACTCGGGCATTAATTTGGCCACAATTAGCTTTGAGCACGTATCAAGGACGTGGTAACGTGATCTAGACCAAAAACCAACCATAGTCACGGTATTTGTGTGTCACGGACAAGTGTGGTTGACTCGGTTCGGAAGGGAAGGTGGGATGGACCCGTGTGCGCATCGAAGGGAACAAGAGCGCCCAACGAGCTGCATCGTGGCATCCACCCCGGGTTTAAAGGGTATTTGGAACGTGCACGGTCAAGTGCGCGTGGTGTGAAGTCATTCTATGCTCCTTTTTTGAGTAAAAAGATAGATTTTCAATTCGTTTTTCGATATCATGAGCATGGCATAAGCAAGATATGAACAAGTATGAACAAGCATGAATTGAGCAATCTATACACAACAAATCAAAGAATATAATCAAACAAAGACCAAAACTTGTACATGTACCAAGTTGTGCACAACAAAGAATTTTGAATCAAACTTTTGCAAAAGAAATATTTTACATTGAAACCCTTTTGTACAAAGCAATTTGTGCACAACGAGGAGACTCAAGAAAACCCTTACAAAAAGGGGTTATGAACGACGAGGTTTTGGAAACCATTTTATTGACAAAAGATCATGCATAACCAAGTTTTATTACCTTTTATAACCAAGTTTTGGCCAAAAGAATGAAGGTAATGTGCACAAGTAAGACTATAAATTTGGAACCTGGACAAGTAGAAGCAGAGGGGCACCCAGAATGTTGCAGCCCTGCACCAAACTGTTAATTGGCAACATTCTGGTCCTTACCCAAAGTAGCCGTACAGCTAAAGCAAGAGGGTGAAGATTTTTTCTCAGTTTCTCCAAGTTCTGATCATCAAGCCCCAGTTTATTGTGTTTCCAGAACGTATGTACTCAAAACAGTTCAAACAGAAACAGCAAACACACACAAATATGCAAGAAGTCAGCTAACGGGAATGGGAGTTTGACCCACACAAGAATGCCCCCGAACCTTCTAGAAAGAAGTCCGAAAGCACTCCATATCCCCAGCGGAGTCGCCACTGTAAGGATCCCGCCCTCGGGGGCGAAGCAAGCGAAGTTCGCACGAGGACAAAATGCCAAACATGGGAACCGGTCAAATTTAACGGAGTCGCCACATTTTGTTAATTTTAAACCCAACAAAATGACAAAGGTTTGAGTTCAAAGGTTCGGAGGTCAGGTTACAACTTGGGAGGAGTTTTTACATCCTCTCAAGTTGCCTCGGACAAAGCCGAGTCTCCCTAAGTTAGTTAAAATGTGCATATGTGTGTGTGTGTATTTAACGGAAAAATTCTGTCATTGATTTTATTTGAGAAACTTGGCTGAAAAAGGGGGCCTTGAGTGATAAGATAAAGGTCAGAGGGCAAAACAGAAAATTTTTCCCTCCTACCTAAAGTAGCCGTACGGCTGGAGGAGGCGATTCTGGGGTTTTACAGTTTGCTCAAGAACAGTCCAGTTCAGAACAGAAACATGGCATTCTGTCTGAAGGTGGACAAACTGTTTGTGATCCCAGTTTTCAAGAAATCATTTTACAAGTTTTATAACATCATTCCTATGCTAAATGATCATCACTTGGTCCCCCAAAACAAGTATTTGGGTGTGATCATGAGCAATCATAGGAGAAAATCAAGAAAGTTGATGAATGTCCCCTTTGGACCAAAGTTGGTCATTTGGTGAATAAAGATTGGAACTTTATCACCAAGATGACATTTTATGACTTACGATCCTTCCAAGAGTCAAAATAACACATAAAAATTGAATCTTTATGACCCAAAAGTGGGATTTTGAGGCTAAACCAAATAGGAAAATGATGAACACTAAGGTTTCATCACCCTCATGATTATCATGGCCAAACAAGCATACCATTTAAATGAATAAGGAATATAAATGACAATCAAAAAGTCTATGAGTGTCTAGGTTTAGAACCTCTTCCATACAAGGTATGGAGGGCACGTTTGAACTTCTCATAGCTTGGACAAGATAGTAATGTAATAGATAGGTATATAGTGCTTGATAATGGACAAGTCTTGCAAGAAACAAAAGGTGCTTGAAATGGACAAGTCTTTGCATGAATGAAGAATAAATACATGTATAACCAAGATATAAGAAAGAAAATAGGAGTAAGATGAAGAGAAAGGAGGGGGGAGGTGGCTTTACCTATGATGGTTAAGGCCAATCTTCCTTTCTTCTCTCCTTTTTGGTTTGTGATCACTCTCACTCTTGCTCTGTGGCAATTCTAGCAGAGTGACCTCTCTAATGTGTATTTCTCCCCCCCTGAAATGTTCAGCAAGGGGTTCTATTTATAGGGACTGAGGGCGCCCAAACCAGCCGTACGGCTAGGCCCCTTTAGTTCCCAAATCATCCGTACGGCTCAGCCTGGCGAGCTTCTGGATTTTTCCAATTTTATACCAGAGTAGTCCTGGAATTTATAGTTTATCCTAGGGAGGTCCTGGCCTATTAGCTTATCCCTGAAACGGTGCTAAGGCTACCTCTAAGATAGGTCGGTTTCAGATTGGGGTACTTACACCTTAGCAAACGGATCCCGCCTCCAGCAAACGGATCCCGCACCAGCAAACGGATCCCGCACCATCAAACGGGTCTCGCCTTTAGCAAACGGATCTCGCATCAGCAAACGGATCCCGCACCAGTAAACGGATCCCTCCTCCAGCAAACGGATCCCGCCTTAGCAAATGGATCCCACTTCAGCAAACGGATCCCGCCTTCAGCAAACGGATCCCGCTCCAGCAAACGGATCCCGCACAAGCAAACATATCCCGCCTTAGCCAACGGATCCCGTCTCCAGCAAACGGATCCCGCATTAGCAAACGGATCCCGCATCAGCAAACAGATCCAGCATCAGTAAACGGATCCCGCGTCAACAAACGGATCCCGCATTCAGCAAACGGATCCCGCATCAGCAAACGGATCCCGCATCAGCAAACAGATCCCGCTTCAGCAAACGGATCCCGCTTCAGCAAACGGATCCCGCTTCAGCAAATAGATCCCGCTTCAGCAAACGGATCCCGCTTCATCAAACGGATCCCGCATCAGCAAACGGATCCCGCTTCAGCAAACGGATCCCGCATCGGCAAACGGATCCCGCTTCAGCAAATAGATCCCGCCATACCCTTTCTATATCAATTAAGCCACTCACACAGGGAGCGCACTCCTATCCTTTGTAATTTCAAATTCCTGCTTTATCGAGTCTTTGTTTTCTCTTATCGATGTCCTCGGCAGTTGTCTTTCTTTCGTCGACACGTTTTGCTTCGCAATCCATATCACCGAGGGGCTCTGTAGACACCCTGCCTTGGACCTCTCACCCCGATTGCATACATAGTATTTTTACTTTACTTGTTTTTTGTTAATTTCTGTTACTTTACTTTCTAGTCCATTATGTCAAAATCGCTATTTCAAAGTCGCGCGCCTCCGCCCTTTGGGGCCAGAAGCGCGCGCCTCCCGCCGACTATATGGGATGCACGCGCGTCTGGGTGTGTCAGTTACTGATCTTCGTGACTCCGTCTTGGCACCAAAAACATCCCCTTTCAACTATAAAAACACCTCCAATCCACCATTAGAGGGGGCCTCTTTTTCATCTCTTTTTGATCTCTTTTCATCTATCTTTTACCTCTCTTGGACCTTCTTCTTAGACTTGAAACTTTTCTTACACACACACTATACACAATTCTATACACAAATTCTCCCTACAAGAGTTCTTCGTGACAAGACTCTACACAAATTATTTTACAACAATTTCTCCACAACAAAACTCTTTTCAAGTCCAAGATCAAAGTCCCTTTTTTAAAGGTACCACTTTTCTATTCTCTTATTTTCTTTGTGTCCTACTAGTATGCAACCTCCATAAAAAGGGATACAACTAAAAGGCCACTTCACTATTGAAGTTTGGTCAAGGTTACATCCCACCATTCCAACATTAATTTAATTCCATTTCATCTCTTAATGTAATTGTTTAGCAAATATTCAACATGTAACCATAAGACACTCAATCAATAAAATCATTTAGCTTTCATTTTCCCCTTATCTTTACTTTGTAGTTGTTAGCATATTTTATCAATTGAAGGACATGTAAATATAAGAACACCAAAAGTAGCAAGACCCGCGTAAGCGGGGCGGAGTGGGTGTTTAAGTACTTCCCACTCCGTCACCTAACCCCCGAACCCCTCATCTCAAGAATCTTTGGTTTCGTAATCAATAAAAAAGGCTATTTTCTTAGGTTTTCTCGCGTTCCTCTAAAACGTGGGTGGCGACTCTTAAAATCAATTAGACATCCTAGGTAATTCACCGCTCTAGCCAAGCTGTGGTTCCCCGGGGTATCTACAAAAACGAAGTTAGAATTATGAAGAGTTCATAATTGCTAAAATTGAGAAACAAAGTTCTTGACTCAATGATTGGAGATCCATGTGGAATTGTGGATGCAATTGGCCTACGTTCATCGGGACCATCTATTGCTTAGTTTCGGCCACATAGACTACTTTCTTGGTTTCTTGAATTAGTGCGGAATTGTGGTTGCCTAATGGCTTAGTTCGACCGCACTTCTTCTTGTCTTGATTTGGAGATGATAACCAAAGTTCAAAGAGTCTCATCCTCATAATTATAGAGAAACTAATGACACATAAATATTATGCTTAAATTAATAGAGATTAATTTAGTGGTTAAACTTGATGCATAACATCTTTATCTTGTGTGCTCATAAATGTGTTTTATGCTATATGTGATAACCCTTCAAGAAAGTTTTAAGTCCGTTTTGCCATGCCATGATTAAGACAGTTGTTATTACATGGGTGATTTTAATGTAGTTTTCACCCTAGCGAGGTCCATTAATTTTGTTGATGTACGAGTAAGATAAATAATGTGGGCACGCCCTAGCGAGGCACATTAACTATACGTTTAAAATGGTTGGACTTAACAAGGCGTCAAAACAGTTTTAGGCCTAGGCAAAGATGAGATTAAACATGCTTTTGAAACTGGATCCCTAAGAGTCATATGGGATATGATTGACAGGGTTGTATACCTAATTAATTTGATTTTGTGTAATCTGCCTTAGCGGACTTGAAATTAAATTAAAGTTAGATCTTAGCCCAATATCAAAAGAATCTCAAAAAAGGATCTAAGAGTCATATGGGATATGATTGACAGGGTTATCTACCTAATTAATTTGATTTTGTGTAATCCGCCTTAGCGGACTTGAAATCAAATTAAAGTTGGATCTTAGCCCATATAAATTATATTATACATTGGATGTATAAGAAGGTTATATAATTTAGTGGGAGTATTTTTGGAAAATACATTATTTATCTCTTTAATGAGATTGGTACTTATAAAATTTTGGAAATTTTGCATAAGTTGTAGATAATGACAACTAGAATCGTTGCGATTAATCCTTGATAAGGATAATGCTTCAAAAATAATGGTACAAACTTCATGGATTAGATCCTAAGCCTAAAAATCGTTCTAAGGCAAGAAGATGAGTTGTACATTCTTGATGGGTCTATTCCTAAAAGAACCCAATGCCAGAAAAAAGACAATCACAAGAGACATGAGTATGTTTATAGGGATGTGAGTTGTCTCGTGCTCGCGATTATGTGCTCAAAACTCCAACAAAGTTGTAGCGACCCCAATTGCGGGCTCTATTTTAGTCATAATTTTAATAATTGTGCATATTACGTGTTGCACAAAATCCTTGCATACATTAAGAGGTTGATGGTTATGTGTTAGTTATTTCTTTTAGCAATGGGTTTAGCATCATTAGAATACCATTTGAATGAGTAAGAACCTTAGGGGCCTTGGTGTAATTTAGACTTCAAGGGTTGTTGTGTCTTTAGGAAAACTTAGGGGTCTTTTGTGATTCTTTAGAGGGAGTTAGTGTTTAGGAAAAATCCCAGCTCAAACACTCACTTCATTTTCCCCATTTCACCCAATTTTAAGTTTGGTAAGAGTTCTAGTGAGAGAGAGGGAGTTCTTCATCAATTTCACCAATTCCTTCCTCAATCCTAGGCTATTTCAAGAGAATTGAGCATCAAAGTGTCCTTGAAGTGGAGAGAAGCATTTGAATCTGAGTAGAATCCACTTTCTTCATCATTTAGCTTGAATTCAAGTAAGTTATCTTCCCATTTTTCCCTTTAGGATTGTACATGCAATTTCATGGATATTTTGGTGGTGCATGTTGTTTTGTGTTATAGAAACTACTTAGTAGTATTGTGTTGTGTTGTAGAGTAAATGATTGTGTTGAGGGATTGTCTTTGTGTTGCTGGGTTCACTGTGTTGCTTGGTATGGTTGTACTATGGCTTTAGGTTGTAGGTGCCATGTTCAAACCCAGGAAGTCTGCAAGAATGTCTGATTTGCGTTGGGGGGCACGCGCACCCTTTAGAAGGAGGCACGGGCACCCTCTTGTTTCCCTTAGCACCAAACCTTCTGATGAAAGGGGGCGCACGTACCCTTTTGGGGGAAGCGCTGTAAGTACCCCAATCTGAAACCGACCTATCTTAGAGGTAGCCTTAGCACCGTTTCAGGGATAAGCTAATAGGCCAGGACCTCCCTAGGTTAAGCTATAAATTCCAGGACTACTCTGGTATAAAATTGGAAAAATCCAGAAGCTCGCCAGGCTGAGCCGTACGGATACTTTGGGTACTAGAGGGGCCTAGCCGTACGGCTGGTTTGGGCACCCTCACTCCCTATAAATAGAACCCCTTGCTGATCATTTCAAAGGGGGGGGGAGAGAAACATTAGAACTAAGGTTACTCTGTCGAATTCACCTCAGAATAGTGTGTGTAAGAGTGAACAAAGAGTGAAAGAGAGAAAGGAAGATTGGCCTAAACCAAGATAGGTAAATCCACCTTCTCCCCCTCCCTTCTCTTAATCTAAGAACTCTATTTATCTTTGATCTTGTCATTTATTGTTGATCTTTACATTCTTGCAAGTCTTGTCCATTCAAGCAATATACATATATCTATTATTATTTATATTTCCTAGTCCAAGCCATGAGATGATCAAAGGTGCCCTCCATACTTTGTGTGGAAGAGGTTCAAACCTAGTTTGATCATGGCTTGTTTATTGTTCATTTACATTCTTGTCATGGATGATGCTCTTGTTGTTCATTTTGCTCATTTTAAGCTATGATGATCATGTTGAGGATAAAGTCTCAATCTTTATCCTTATCACCGTGATCTAACCCAAAATTCCAAAGTTTGGGTAATAAAGATCCAATCTTTATGGTTTGTTCTTGTCCCTAAAGGATTAATCTTGCCTAGAAAATCCATTTTGATGGTAAAGTTTCAATCTTTACTCATCAAATGGTCACTATGGCTCAAAAGAGCATATTGGCCACCTTTTTCATTTTTCTCCCATGATTGCCTTTGATAATGCCTAAACTCTTGTTTTGGGAGGTTCTTTGATGATCAAATGGCATAGGAATGAGTTGTTAATGTTGTTTTGTGTTGGAAAAACAAACTGGAATCAGAACAGTTTGGTCCAGTTCAAGCAGAATGCTCTGTTTCTACCTGAAACTGGACTGTTGCTTGAACAAACTGTAAAATCCCAGGAGTGGTCTCCCCATCCGTACGGCTACTTTGGCCGTATGGGGAGATTGACCATTTTGCCCTTCTGTCTTCTGTTTTCTTGTCAAACAAACCCTTTTTCAGTTGAAAAGATAAATAAAAAGTTAAAACAATGATTTTCCGTTAAAACACACACACACACATGCACTTTTATTAACTAACAAGGGAGACTCAGCTTTGTCCGAGGTAACTTGGGAGGACATAAAAACTCTTCCCAAGTTGTAACCTGATCTCCGAAACTTTGAACTCAAACCTTTGTCATTTTGTTGGGTTTAAAATTAACAAAATGTGGCGACTCCGTTAAATTGGTCCGGTTCCCGCGTTTGGTATTTCGCCCTTAAAACGTGCTCGTGTTTTTTTTGGGGCGGGATCCTTACAGTGGCGACTCCGCTGGGGATTTAAATGTTTCCAAACTTCTTTCTAGAAACTTTGGGGGCATTTATGTGTGGGTCAAACTCCCGTTCCCGTTAGTTGACTTTTTGCATATTTGTGTGTGTTTGATGTTTCTGTTTGGACTGTTTTGAGTACATACGTTATGGAAATACAATAAACTGGAGCATGATGATCAGAAGTTGGAGAAATTGAGAAAAATCTCCACCCTCTTGCTTTAGCCGTACGGCTACTTTGGGTAGGGGATCAGAATGTTGCAAATTAACAATTTTGTGCAGGGCTGCAACATTCTGGATGCCCCTCTGCTTCTTCTTGTCCAGGTTCCACATTTACAGTCTTACTTGTGCACATTACCTTCATTCTTTTGGCCAAAACTTGATTTAAAAAAAAACTTGGTTATGCACAATCTTTTGTCAATAAAAATGGTTTCCAAAGCCTCATTGTGCATAACCCTTTTGTAAAGATTTCTTGAGTCTTCTTGTTGTGCACAACTTACTTGGTATAAATGGTTTCAATGTAAAAATTGTTCTTTTGCAAAATGTTTAATTCAAAATTCTTTGTTGTGCACAACTTGGTACATGTGCAAGTTTTGGTCTTTGTTTGTTCATATTACTTGATTTGTTGTGTATAAATTGCTCAATCCATGCTTGTTCATACTTGTTCATATCTTGCTTATGCCATGCTCATGCTATCGAAAAACGAATTGAAAATCTCTCTTTTTACTCAAAAAGGAGCATAGAATGACTTCACACCACGTGCACTTGACCGTGCACGTTCCAAATACCCTTTAAACCCGGGGTGGATGCCACGATGCAGCTCGTTGGGCGCTCTTGTTCCCTTCGATGCGCGTACGGGTCCATCCCACCTTCCCTTCCGAACCGAGTCAACCACACTCGTCCGTGACACACAAATACCGTGACTATGGTTTGTTTTTGGTCTAGTTCACGTTACCACATCCTTCATACGTGCTCAAAGCTAATTGTGGCCAAATTAATGCCCGAGTTGTGACTCCTTGATGTAATGCAAGCGTGGCCTAACCAGCCTTCAACTCGTGTGTTAGTGACGACCGCAATTAGCAAGGGCCATGTACTAAGGATAGGGTGACACCGTGTCGTCGAGCCCTAATGTACGAGTTATTTTGATCATCCTTAAGCCCATGGTCAAGAATCGAGATGCCTCACTCAAAAATGAGGTCATGTCGGAATGTCGGTGCAGCCTTCGGTGTAGCCTTCGGAGAAAAGTCTCGATCCCGACTAGGGCTTAACCGTGATTAGGATGACCCGCGTATTGGGAACTTTATGATGCACTAGACCCTAGGTTCATTTCTTTTGATCGATGGAAGCCGCGTGCCCTATAGGACCCTCACCCGGGATAGTCCGTCCTTGGGAGCGTGCAATACAGGTGAAAAACGAGGGGTCTATAGGCGTTGTGATGGCCTCCACTGATCCAGGATATAGAATAGTTGCGAAATAAGAGGAATCTTTTCCAACAATTTAGGAATAAAAATGTGTATTAAGTAAAGTTGAACGAATAAATAATTGCACGTGGCATGAGCTTGCTCCGTTCTTTGTTTCTTGTCTTCGACACATTCTTGCGTTAATAAATGTCACTTTGTTAAGTCTTTGGACAGACCCCCGTTGTCCTCCAAGACCTCCGTTATGTGATTTCGTTAAGTCTTTGGACGGACCCCTGTTGTCCTCCAAGACCTCCGTTATGTGATTTCGTTAAGTCTTTGGACGGACCCCCGTTGTCCTCCAAGACCTCCGCTTGTGACTTCGTTAAGTCTTTGGACGGACCCCCGTTGTCCTCCAAGACCTCCGCTATGTGATTTCGTTAAGTCTTTGGACGGACCTCCGTTGTCCTCCAAGACCTCCGCTTGTGACTTCGTTAAGTCTTTGGACGGACCCCGTTGTCCTCCAAGACCTACGCTTGTGATTTCGTTAAATCTTTGGACGGACCCCCGTTGTCCTCCAAGACCTCCGCTTGAGATTTCGTTAAGTCTTTGGACGGACCCCCGTTGTCCTCCAAGACCTCCGTTATGTGATTTCGTTAAGTCTTTGGACGGACCCCCGTTGTCCTGCAAGACCACAGTTATGTGATTTTGGTAAGTCATTGGACGGACCCCCGTTGTCCTCCAAGACCTCCGTTATGTGATTTCGTTAAGTCTTTGGACGGACCTCCGTTGTCCTCCAAGACCTCCGCTTGTGACTTCGTTAAGTCTTTGGACGGACCCCCGTTGTCCTCCAAGACCTCCGCTTGTGATTTCGTTAAGTATTTGGACGGACCCCCGTTGTCCTCCAAGACCTCCGCTTGAGATTTCGTTAAGTCTTTGGACGGACCCCCGTTGTCCTCCAAGACCTCCGTTATGTGATTTCGTTAAGTCTTTGGACGGACCCCCGTTGTCCTGCAAGACCACCGTTATGTGATTTTGCTAAGTCATTGGACGGACCCCCGTTGTCCTCCAAGACCTCCGTTATGTGATTTCGTTAAGTCTTTGGACGGACCCCCGTTGTCCTCCAAGACCTCCGCCTGTGACTTCGTTAAGTCTTTGGACGGACCCCCGTTGTCCTCCAAGACCTCCGCTTGTAAGTTCGTTAAGTCTTTGGACGGACCCCCGTTGTCCTCCAAGACCTCCGCTTGTGACTTCGTTAAGTCTTTGGACAGACCCCCGTTGTCCTCCAAGACCTCCGCTTGTGATTTTGTTAAGTATTTGGACGGACCCCCGTTGTCCTCCAAGACCTCCGTTATGTGATTTCGTTAAGTCTTTGACGGACCCCCGTTGTCCTCCAAGACCTCCGCTTGAGATTTCGTTAAGTCTTTGGACGGACCCCCGTTGTCCTCCAAGACCTCCGTTATGTGATTTCGTTATGTCTTTGGACGGACCCCCGTTGTCCTGCAAGACCACCGTTATGTGATTTTGGTAAGTCATTGGACGGACCCCCGTTGTCCTCCAAGACCTCCGTTATATGATTTCGGTAAGTCTTTGGACGGACCCCCGTTGTCCTGCAAGACCACCGTTATGTGATTTGGTAAGTCATTGGACAGACCCCCGTTGTCCTCCAAGACCTCCGTTATGTGATTTCGTTAAGTCTTTGGACGGACCCTCCGTTGTCCTCCAAGACCTCCGCTTGTGACTTCGTTAAGTCTTTGGACGGACCCCCGTTGTCCTCCAAGACCTCCGCTTGTGATTCGTTAAGTCTTTGGACGGACCCCCGTTGTCCTCCAAGACCTCCGCTTGAGATTTCGTTAAGTCTTTGGACGGACCCCCGTTGTCCTCCAAGACCTCCGTTATGTGATTTCGTTAAGTCTTTGGACGGACCCCCGTTGTCCTGCAAGACCTCCGTTATGTGATTTTGGTAAGTCATTGGACGGACCCCCGTTGTCCTCCAAGACCTCCGTTATGTGATTTCGTTAAGTCTTTGGACGGATCCCCGTTGTCCTCCAAGACCTCCGCTTGTGACTTCGTTAAGTCTTTGGACGGACTCCCGTTGTCCTCCAAGACCTCCGCTTGTGATTTCGTTAAGTCTTTGGACGGACCCCCGTTGTCCTCCAAGACCTCCGCTTGTGACCTCGTTAAGTCTTTGGACGGACCCCCGTTGTCCTCCAAGACCTCCGCTTGTGATTTCGTTAAGTATTTGGACGGACCCCCGTTGTCCTCCAAGACCTCCGTTACGTGATTTCGTTAAGTCTTTTGACGGACCCCCGTTGTCCTCCAAGACCTCCGCTTGAGATTTCGTTAAGTCTTTGGACGGACCCCCGTTGTCTTCCAAGACCTCCGTTATGTGATTTCGTTAAGTCTTTGGACGGACCCCCGTTGTCCTGCAAGACCACCGTTATGTGATTTTCGTTAAGTCATTGGACGGACCCCCGTTGTCCTCCAAGACCTCCGTTATGTGATTTCGTTAAGTCTTTGGACGGACCTCCGTTGTCCTCCAAGACCTCCGCTTGTGACTTCGTTAAGTCTTTGGACGGACCCCCGTTGTCCTCCAAGACCTCCGCTTGTGATTTCGTTAAGTCTTTGGACGGACCCCCGTTGTCCTCCAAGACCTCCGCTTGAGATTTCGTTAAGTCTTTGGACGGACCCCCGTTGTCCTCCAAGACCTCCGTTATGTGATTTCGTTAAGTCTTTGGACGGACCCCCGTTGTCCTGCAAGACCTCCGTTATGTGATTTTGGTAAGTCATTGGACGAACCCCCGTTGTCCTCCAAGACCTCCGTTATGTGATTTCGTTAAGTCTTTGGACGGACCCCCGTTGTCCTCCAAGACCTCCGCTTGTGACTTCGTTAAGTCTTTGGACGGACTCCCGTTGTCCTCCAAGACCTCCGCTTGTGATTTCGTTAAGTCTTTGGACGGACCCCCGTTGTCCTCCAAGACCTCCGCTTGTGACTTCGTTAAGTCTTTGGACGGACCCCCGTTGTCCTCCAAGACCTCCGCTTGTGATTTCGTTAAGTATTTGGACGGACCCCCGTTGTCCTCCAAGACCTCCGTTATGTGATTTCGTTAAGTCTTTTGACGGACCCCCGTTGTCCTCCAAGACCTCCGCTTGAGATTTCGTTAAGTCTTTGGACGGACCCCCGTTTTCCTCCAAGACCTCCGCTTGTGATTTCGTTAGTCTTTGGACGGACCCCCGTTGTCCTCCAAGACCTCCGCTTGTGATTTCGTTAAGTCTTTGGACGGACCCCCGTTGTCCTCCAAGACCTCCGTTATGTGATTTCGTTAAGTCTTTGGACGGACCTCCGTTGTCCTCCAAGACCTCCGCTTGTGACTTCGTTAAGTCTTTGGACGGACCCCCGTTGTCCTCCAAGACCTCCGCTTGTGATTTCGTTAAGTCTTTGGACGGACCCCCGTTGTCCTCCAAGACCTCCGCTTGAGATTTCGTTAAGTCTTTGGACGGACCCCCGTTGTCCTCCAAGACCTCCGTTATGTGATTTCGTTAAGTCTTTGGACGGACCCCCGTTGTCCTGCAAGACCACCGTTATGTGATTTCGTAAGTCATTGGACGAACCCCCGTTGTCCTCCAAGACCTCCGTTATGTGATTTCGTTAAGTCTTTGGACGGACCCCCGTTGTCCTCCAAGACCTCCGCTTGTGACTTCGTTAAGTCTTTGGACGGACCCCGTTGTCCTCCAAGACCTCCGCTTGTGATTTCGTTAAGTCTTTGGACGGACCCCGTTGTCCTCCAAGACCTCCGCTTGTGACTTCGTTAAGTCTTTGGACGGACCCCCGTTGTCCTCCAAGACCTCCGCTTGTGATTTCGTTAAGTATTTGGACGGACCCCCGTTGTCCTCCAAGACCTCCGTTATGTGATTTCGTTAAGTCTTTTGACGGACCCCCGTTGTCCTCCAAGACCTCCGCTTGAGATTTCGTTAAGTCTTTGGACGGACCCCCGTTGTCCTCCAAGACCTCCGCTTGTGATTTCGTTAAGTCTTTGGACGGACCCCCGTTGTCCTCCAAGACCTCCGCTTGAGATTTCGTTAAGTCTTTGGACGGACCCCCGTTGTCCTCCAAGACCTCCGTTATGTGATTTCGTTAAGTCTTTGGACGGACCCCCGTTGTCCTGCAAGACCACCGTTATGTGATTTTGGTAAGTCATTGGACGGACCCCCGTTGTCCTCCAAGACCTCCGTTATGTGATTTCGTTAAGTCTTTGGACGGATCCCCGTTGTCCTCCAAGACCTCCGCTTGTGACTTCGTTAAGTCTTTGGACGGACCCCGTTGTCCTCCAAGACCTCCGCTTGTGACTTCGTTAAGTCTTTGGACGGACCCCGTTGTCCTCCAAGACCTCCGCTTGTGACCTCGTTAAGTCTTTGGACGGACCCCCGTTGTCCTCCAAGACCTCCGCTTGTGATTTCGTTAAGTCTTTGGACGGACCCCCGTTGTCCTCCAAGACCTCCGCTTGTGATTTCGTTAAGTCTTTTTGGACGGACCCCCGTTGTCCTCCAAGACCTCCGTTATGTGATTTCGTTAAGTCTTTGGACGGACCCCCGTTGTCCTCCAAGACCTCCGCTATGTGATTTCGTTAAGTCTTTGGACGGACCCCCGTTGTCCTCCAAGACCTCCGTTATGTGATTTCGTTAAGTCTTTGGACGGACCCCCGTTGTCCTCCAAGACCTCCGTTATGTGATTTCGTTAAGTCTTTGGACGGACCCCCGTTGTCCTCCAAGACCTCCGCTTGTGATTTCGTTAAGTCTTTGGACGGACCCCGTTGTCCTCCAAGACCTCCGCTTGTGATTTCGTTAAGTCTTTGGACGGACCCCCGTTGTCCTCCAAGACCTCCGCTTGTGATTTCGTTAAGTCTTTGGACGGACCCCCGTTGTCCTCCAAGACCTCCGTTTGTGATTTCGTTAAGTCTTTGGACGGACCCCCGTTGTCCTCCAAGACCTCCGTTATGTGATTTCGTAAGTCTTTGGACGGACCCCCGTTGTCCTCCAAGACCTCCGTTATGTGATTTCGTTAAGTCTTTGGACGGACCCCCGTTGTCCTCCAAGACCTCCGCTTGTGATTTCGTTAAGTCTTTGGACGGACCCCCGTTGTCCTCCAAGACCTCCGCTTGTGACTTCGTTAAGTCTTTGGACGGACCCCCGTTGTCCTCCAAGACCTCCGCTTGTGACTTCGTTAAGTCTTTGGACGGACCCCCGTTGTCCTCCAAGACCTCCGCTTGTGACTTCGTTAAGTCTTTGGACGGACCCCCGTTGTCCTCCAAGACCTCCGCTTGTGACTTCGTTAAGTCTTTGGACGGACCCCCGTTGTCCTCCAAGACCTCCGCTTGTGATTTCGTTAAGTCTTTGGACGGACCCCCGTTGTCCTCCAAGACCTCCGCTTGTGATTCGTTAAGTCTTTGGACGGACCCCCGTTGTCCTCCAAGACCTCCGCTTGTGATTTCGTTAAGTCTTTGGACGGACCCCCGTTGTCCTCCAAGACCTCCGTTATGTGATTTCGTTAAGTCTTTGGACGGACCCCCGTTGTCCTCCAAGACCTCCGTTATGTGATTTCGTTAAGTCTTTGGACGGACCCCCGTTGTCCTCCAAGACCTCCGTTATGTGATTTCGTTAAGTCTTTGGACGGACCCCCGTTGTCCTCCAAGACCTCCGCTTGTGATTTCGTTAAGTCTTTGGACGGACCCCCGTTGTCCTCCAAGACCTCCGCTTGTGACTTCGTTAAGTCTTTGGACGGACCCCCGTTGTCCTCCAAGACCTCCGCTTGTGATTTCGTTAAGTCTTTGGACGGACCCCCGTTGTCCTCCAAGACCTCCGCTTGTGATTTCGTTAAGTCTTTGGACGGACCCCCGTTGTCCTCCAAGACCTCCGCTTGTGATTTCGTTAAGTCTTTGGACGGACCCCCGTTGTCCTCCAAGACCTCCGTTATGTGATTTCGTTAAGTCTTTTGACGGACCCCGTTGTCCTCCAAGACCTCCGCTTGTGATTTCGTTAAGTCTTTGGACGGACCCCCGTTGTCCTCCAAGACCTCCGTTATGTGATTTCGTTAAGTCTTTGGACGGACCCCCGTTGTCCTCCAAGACCTCCGTTATGTGATTTCGTTAAGTCTTTGGACGGACCCCCGTTGTCCTCCAAGACCTCCGTTATGTGATTTCGTTAAGTCTTTGGACGGACCTCCGTTGTCCTCCAAGACCTCCGCTTGTGACTTCGTTAAGTCTTTGGACGGACCCCCGTTGTCCTCCAAGACCTCCGCTTGTGATTTCGTTAAGTCTTTGGACGGACCCCCGTTGTCCTCCAAGACCTCCGCTTGTGATTTCGTTAAGTCTTTGGACGGACCCCCGTTGTCCTCCAAGACCTCCGTTATGTGATTTCGTTAAGTCTTTGGACGGACCCCCGTTGTCCTGCAAGACCACCGTTATGTGATTTTGGTAAGTCTTTGGACGGACCCCCGTTGTCCTCCAAGACCTCCGTTATGTGATTTCGTTAAGTCTTTGGACGGACCCCCGTTGTCCTCCAAGACCTCCGCTTGTGACTTCGTTAAGTCTTTGAACGGACCCCGTTGTCCTCCAAGACCTCCGCTTGTGATTTCGTTAAGTCTTTGGACGGACCCCCGTTGTCCTCCAAGACCTCCGCTTGTGACTTCGTTAAGTCTTTGGACGGACCCCCGTTGTCCTGCAAGACCTCCGTTATGTGATTTTGGTTAAGTCATTGGACGGACCCCCGTTGTCCTCCAAGACCTCCGTTATGTGATTTCGTTAAGTCTTTGGACGGACCTCCGTTGTCCTCCAAGACCTCCGCTTGTGACTTCGTTAAGTCTTTGGACGGACCCCCGTTGTCCTCCAAGACCTCCGCTTGTGATTTCGTTAAGTCTTTGGACGGACCCCCGTTGTCCTCCAAGACCTCCGCTTGAGATTTCGTTAAGTCTTTGGACGGACCCCCGTTGTCCTCCAAGACCTCCGTTATGTGATTTCGTTAAGTCTTTGGACGGACCCCCGTTGTCCTCCAAGACCACCGTTATGTGATTTTGGTAAGTCATTGGACGAACCCCCGTTGTCCTCCAAGACCTCCGTTATGTGATTTCGTTAAGTCTTTGGACGGACCCCCGTTGTCCTCCAAGACCTCCGCTTGTGACTTCGTTAAGTCTTTGGACGGACTCCCGTTGTCCTCCAAGACCTCCGCTTGTGATTTCGTTAAGTCTTTGGACGGACCCCCGTTGTCCTCCAAGACCTCCGCTTGTGACTTCGTTAAGTCTTTGGACGGACCCCCGTTGTCCTCCAAGACCTCCGCTTGTGATTTCGTTAAGTATTTGGACGGACCCCCGTTGTCCTCCAAGACCTCCGTTATGTGATTTCGTTAAGTCTTTGGACGGACCCCCGTTGTCCTCCAAGACCTCCGCTTGTGACTTCGTTAAGTCTTTGGACGGACCCCCGTTGTCCTCCAAGACCTCCGCTTGTGATTTCGTTAAGTCTTTGGACGGACCCCCGTTGTCCTCCAAGACCTCCGCTTGAGATTTCGTTAAGTCTTTGGACGGACCCCCGTTGTCCTCCAAGACCTCCGTTATGTGATTTCGTTAAGTCTTTGGACGGACCCCCGTTGTCCTGCAAGACCACCGTTTGTGATTTGGTAAGTCATTGGACGGACCCCCGTTGTCCTCCAAGACCTCCGTTATGTGATTTCGTTAAGTCTTTGGACGGATCCCCGTTGTCCTCCAAGACCTCCGCTTGTGACTTCGTTAAGTCTTTGGACGGACCCCGTTGTCCTCCAAGACCTCCGCTTGTGATTTCGTTAAGTCTTTGGACGGACCCCCGTTGTCCTCCAAGACCTCCGCTTGTGACCTCGTTAAGTCTTTGGACGGACCCCCGTTGTCCTCCAAGACCTCCGCTTGTGATTTCGTTAAGTATTTGGACGGACCCCCGTTGTCCTCCAAGACCTCCGTTATGTGATTTCGTTAAGTCTTTGACGGACCCCCGTTGTCCTCCAAGACCTCCGCTTGAGATTTCGTTAAGTCTTTGGACGGACCCCCGTTGTCTTCCAAGACCTCCGTTATGTGATTTCGTTAAGTCTTTGGACGGACCCCCGTTGTCCCTGCAAGACCACCGTTATGTGATTTGGTAAGTCATTGGACGGACCCCCGTTGTCCTCCAAGACCTCCGTTATGTGATTTCGTTAAGTCTTTGGACGGACCTCCGTTGTCCTCCAAGACCTCCGCTTGTGACTTCGTTAAGTCTTTGGACGGACCCCCGTTGTCCTCCAAGACCTCCGCTTGTGATTTCGTTAAGTCTTTGGACGGACCCCCGTTGTCCTCCAAGACCTCCGCTTGAGATTTCGTTAAGTCTTTGGACGGACCCCCGTTGTCCTCCAAGACCTCCGTTATGTGATTTCGTTAAGTCTTTGGACGGACCCCCGTTGTCCTGCAAGACCACCGTTATGTGATTTTGGTAAGTCATTGGACGAACCCCCGTTGTCCTCCAAGACCTCCGTTATGTGATTTCGTTAAGTCTTTGGACGGACCCCCGTTGTCCTCCAAGACCTCCGCTTGTGACTTCGTTAAGTCTTTGGACGGACTCCCGTTGTCCTCCAAGACCTCCGCTTGTGATTTCGTTAAGTCTTTGGACGGACCCCCGTTGTCCTCCAAGACCTCCGCTTGTGACTTCGTTAAGTCTTTGGACGGACCCCCGTTGTCCTCCAAGACCTCCGCTTGTGATTTCGTTAAGTATTTGGACGGACCCCCGTTGTCCTCCAAGACCTCCGTTATGATTTCGTTAAGTCTTTTGACGGACCCCCGTTGTCCTCCAAGACCTCCGCTTGAGATTTCGTTAAGTCTTTGGACGGACCCCCGTTGTCTTCCAAGACCTCCGTTATGTGATTTCGTTAAGTCTTTGGACGGACCCCCGTTGTCCTGCAAGACCACCGTTATGTGATTTTGGTAAGTCATTGGACGGACCCCCGTTGTCCTCCAAGACCTCCGTTATGTGATTTTGTTAAGTCTTTGGACGGACCTCCGTTGTCCTCCAAGACCTCCGCTTGTGACTTCGTTAAGTCTTTGGACGGACCCCCGTTGTCCTCCAAGACCTCCGCTTGTGATTTCGTTAAGTCTTTGGACGGACCCCCGTTGTCCTCCAAGACCTCCGCTTGAGATTTCGTTAAGTCTTTGGACGGACCCCCGTTGTCCTCCAAGACCTCCGTTATGTGATTTCGTTAAGTCTTTGGACGGACCCCCGTTGTCCTGCAAGACCACCGTTATGTGATTTTGGTAAGTCATTGGACGGACCCCAGTTGTCCTCCAAGACCTCCGTTATGTGATTTCGTTAAGTCTTTGGACGGACCCCCGTTGTCCTCCAAGACCTCCGCTTGTGACTTCGTTAAGTCTTTGGACGGACCCCCGTTGTCCTCCAAGACCTCCGCTTGTGATTTCGTTAAGTCTTTGGACGGACCCCCGTTGTCCTCCAAGACCTCCGCTTGTGATTTCGTTAAGTCTTTGGACGGACCCCCGTTGTCCTCCAAGACCTCCGCTTGTGATTTCGTTAAGTATTTGGACGGACCCCCGTTGTCCTCCAAGACCTCCGTTATGTGATTTCGTTAAGTCTTTGACGGACCCCCGTTGTCCTCCAAGACCTCCGCTTGAGATTTCGTTAAGTCTTTGGACGGACCCCCGTTGTCTCCAAGACCTCCGTTATGTGATTTCGTTAAGTCTTTGGACGGACCCCCGTTGTCCTGCAAGACCACCGTTATGTGATTTTGGTTAAGTCTTTGGACGGACCCCCGTTGTCCTCCAAGACCTCCGTTATGTGATTTCGTTAAGTCTTTGGACGGACCCCCGTTGTCCTCCAAGACCTCCGCTTGTGACTTCGTTAAGTCTTTGGACGGACCCCCGTTGTCCTCCAAGACCTCCGCTTGTGATTTCGTTAAGTCTTTGGACGGACCCCCGTTGTCCTCCAAGACCTCCGCTTGTGATTTCGTTAAGTCTTTGGACGGACCCCCGTTGTCCTCCAAGACCTCCGTTATGTGATTTCGTTAAGTCTTTGGACGGACCCCCGTTGTCCTCCAAGACCTCCGCTTGTGATTTTGGTAAGTCTTTGGACGGACCCCCGTTGTCCTCCAAGACCTCCGTTATGTGATTTCGTTAAGTCTTTGGACGGACCCCCGTTGTCCTCCAAGACCTCCGCTTGTGACTTCGTTAAGTCTTTGGACGGACCCCGTTGTCCTCCAAGACCTCCGCTTGTGATTTCGTTAAGTCTTTGGACGGACCCCCGTTGTCCTCCAAGACCTCCGCTTGTGACTTCGTTAAGTCTTTGGACGGACCCCCGTTGTCCTCCAAGACCTCCGCTTGTGATTTCGTTAAGTCTTTGGACGGACCCCCGTTGTCCTCCAAGACCTCCGCTTGTGATTTCGTTAAGTCTTTGACGGACCCCCGTTGTCCTCCAAGACCTCCGCTTGTGATTTCGTTAAGTCTTTGGACGGACCCCCGTTGTCCTCCAAGACCTCCGCTTGTGATTTCGTTAAGTCTTTGGACGGACCCCCGTTGTCCTCCAAGACCTCCGCTTGTGATTTCGTTAAGTCTTTGGACGGACCCCCGTTGTCCTCCAAGACCTCCGCTTGTGATTTCGTTAAGTCTTTGGACGGACCCCCGTTGTCCTCCAAGACCTCCGTTATGTGATTTCGTTAAGTCTTTGGACGGACCCCCGTTGTCCTCCAAGACCTCCGTTATGTGATTTCGTTAAGTCTTTGGACGGACCCCCGTTGTCCTCCAAGACCTCCGCTTGTGATTTCGTTAAGTCTTTGGACGGACCCCCGTTGTCCTCCAAGACCTCCGCTTGTGATTTCGTTAAGTCTTTGGACGGACCCCCGTTGTCCTCCAAGACCTCCGCTTGTGACTTCGTTAAGTCTTTGGACGGACCCCCGTTGTCCTCCAAGACCTCCGCTTGTGATTTCGTTAAGTCTTTGGACGGACCCCCGTTGTCCTCCAAGACCTCCGCTTGTGATTTCGTTAAGTCTTTGGACGGACCCCCGTTGTCCTCCAAGACCTCCGCTTGTGATTTCGTTAAGTCTTTGGACGGACCCCCGTTGTCCTCCAAGACCTCCGTTATGTGATTTCGTTAAGTCTTTGGACGGACCCCCGTTGTCCTCCAAGACCTCCGCTTGTGATTTCGTTAAGTCTTTGGACGGACCCCCGTTGTCCTCCAAGACCTCCGTTTGTGATTTCGTTAAGTCTTTGGACGGACCCCCGTTGTCCTCCAAGACCTCCGCTTGTGACTTCGTTAAGTCTTTGGACGGACCCCCGTTGTCCTCCAAGACCTCCGCTTGTGATTTCGTTAAGTCTTTGGACGGACCCCCGTTGTCCTCCAAGACCTCCGCTTGTGACTTCGTTAAGTCTTTGGACGGACCCCCGTTGTCCTCCAAGACCTCCGCTTGTGATTTCGTTAAGTCTTTGGACGGACCCCCGTTGTCCTCCAAGACCTCCGCTTGTGATTTCGTTAAGTCTTTGGACGGACCCCCGTTGTCCTCCAAGACCTCCGCTTGTGATTTCGTTAAGTCTTTGGACGGACCCCCGTTGTCCTCCAAGACCTCCGCTTGTGATTTCGTTAAGTCTTTGGACGGACCCCCGTTGTCCTCCAAGACCTCCGCTTGTGACTTCGTTAAGTCTTTGGACGGACCCCCGTTGTCCTCCAAGACCTCCGCTTGTGATTTCGTTAAGTCTTTGGACGGACCCCCGTTGTCCTCCAAGACCTCCGCTTGTGATTTCGTTAAGTCTTTGGACGGACCCCCGTTGTCCTCCAAGACCTCCGCTTGTGATTTCGTTAAGTCTTTGGACGGACCCCCGTTGTCCTCCAAGACCTCCGCTTGTGATTTCGTTAAGTCTTTGGACGGACCCCCGTTGTCCTCCAAGACCTCCGCTTGTGATTTCGTTAAGTCTTTGGACGGACCCCCGTTGTCCTCCAAGACCTCCGCTTGTGATTTCGTTAAGTCTTTGGACGGACCCCCGTTGTCCTCCAAGACCTCCGCTTGTGACTTCGTTAAGTCTTTGGACGGACCCCCGTTGTCCTCCAAGACCTCCGCTTGTGATTTCGTTAAGTCTTTGGACGGACCCCCGTTGTCCTCCAAGACCTCCGCTTGTGATTTCGTTAAGTCTTTGGACGGACCCCCGTTGTCCTCCAAGACCTCCGCTTGTGACTTCGTTAAGTCTTTGGACGGACCCCCGTTGTCCTCCAAGACCTCCGCTTGTGATTTCGTTAAGTCTTTGGACGGACCCCCGTTGTCCTCCAAGACCTCCGCTTGTGATTTCGTTAAGTCTTTGGACGGACCCCCGTTGTCCTCCAAGACCTCCGCTTGTGATTTCGTTAAGTCTTTGGACGGACCCCCGTTGTCCTCCAAGACCTCCGCTTGTGATTTCGTTAAGTCTTTGGACGGACCCCCGTTGTCCTCCAAGACCTCCGCTTGTGATTTCGTTAAGTCTTTGGACGGACCCCCGTTGTCCTCCAAGACCTCCGCTTGTGACTTCGTTAAGTCTTTGGACGGACCCCCGTTGTCCTCCAAGACCTCCGCTTGTGATTTCGTTAAGTCTTTGGACGGACCCCCGTTGTCCTCCAAGACCTCCGCTTGTGATTTCGTTAAGTCTTTGGACGGACCCCCGTTGTCCTCCAAGACCTCCGCTTGTGATTTCGTTAAGTCTTTGGACGGACCCCCGTTGTCCTCCAAGACCTCCGTTTGTGATTTCGTTAAGTCTTTGGACGGACCCCCGTTGTCCTCCAAGACCTCCGCTTGTGATTTCGTTAAGTCTTTGGACGGACCCCCGTTGTCCTCCAAGACCTCCGCTTGTGACTTCGTTAAGTCTTTGGACGGACCCCCGTTGTCCTCCAAGACCTCCGCTTGTGACTTCGTTAAGTCTTTGGACGGACCCCCGTTGTCCTCCAAGACCTCCGCTTGTGATTTCGTTAAGTCTTTGGACGGACCCCCGTTGTCCTCCAAGACCTCCGCTTGTGATTTCGTTAAGTCTTTGGACGGACCCCCGTTGTCCTCCAAGACCTCCGCTTGTGATTTCGTTAAGTCTTTGGACGGACCCCCGTTGTCCTCCAAGACCTCCGCTTGTGATTTCGTTAAGTCTTTGGACGGACCCCCGTTGTCCTCCAAGACCTCCGCTTGTGATTTCGTTAAGTCTTTGGACGGACCCCCGTTGTCCTCCAAGACCTCCGCTTGTGATTTCGTTAAGTCTTTGGACGGACCCCCGTTGTCCTCCAAGACCTCCGCTTGTGATTTCGTTAAGTCTTTGGACGGACCCCCGTTGTCCTCCAAGACCTCCGCTTGTGACTTCGTTAAGTCTTTGGACGGACCCCCGTTGTCCTCCAAGACCTCCGCTTGTGATTTCGTTAAGTCTTTGGACGGACCCCCGTTGTCCTCCAAGACCTCCGCTTGTGACTTCGTTAAGTCTTTGGACGGACCCCCGTTGTCCTCCAAGACCTCCGCTTGTGATTTCGTTAAGTCTTTGGACGGACCCCCGTTGTCCTCCAAGACCTCCGCTTGTGATTTCGTTAAGTCTTTGGACGGACCCCCGTTGTCCTCCAAGACCTCCGCTTGTGACTTCGTTAAGTCTTTGGACGGACCCCCGTTGTCCTCCAAGACCTCCGCTTGTGATTTCGTTAAGTCTTTGGACGGACCCCCGTTGTCCTCCAAGACCTCCGCTTGTGATTTCGTTAAGTCTTTGGACGGACCCCCGTTGTCCTCCAAGACCTCCGCTTGTGACTTCGTTAAGTCTTTGGACGGACCCCCGTTGTCCTCCAAGACCTCCGCTTGTGATTTCGTTAAGTCTTTGGACGGACCCCCGTTGTCCTCCAAGACCTCCGCTTGTGATTTCGTTAAGTCTTTGGACGGACCCCCGTTGTCCTCCAAGACCTCCGCTTGTGACTTCGTTAAGTCTTTGGACGGACCCCCGTTGTCCTCCAAGACCTCCGCTTGTGATTTCGTTAAGTCTTTGGACGGACCCCCGTTGTCCTCCAAGACCTCCGCTTGTGACTTCGTTAAGTCTTTGGACGGACCCCCGTTGTCCTCCAAGACCTCCGCTTGTGATTTCGTTAAGTCTTTGGACGGACCCCCGTTGTCCTCCAAGACCTCCGCTTGTGATTTCGTTAAGTCTTTGGACGGACCCCCGTTGTCCTCCAAGACCTCCGCTTGTGATTTCGTTAAGTCTTTGGACGGACCCCCGTTGTCCTCCAAGACCTCCGCTTGTGATTTCGTTAAGTCTTTGGACGGACCCCCGTTGTCCTCCAAGACCTCCGCTTGTGATTTCGTTAAGTCTTTGGACGGACCCCCGTTGTCCTCCAAGACCTCCGCTTGTGATTTCGTTAAGTCTTTGGACGGACCCCCGTTGTCCTCCAAGACCTCCGCTTGTGACTTCGTTAAGTCTTTGGACGGACCCCCGTTGTCCTCCAAGACCTCCGCTTGTGATTTCGTTAAGTCTTTGGACGGACCCCCGTTGTCCTCCAAGACCTCCGCTTGTGATTTCGTTAAGTCTTTGGACGGACCCCCGTTGTCCTCCAAGACCTCCGCTTGTGATTTCGTTAAGTCTTTGGACGGACCCCCGTTGTCCTCCAAGACCTCCGCTTGTGATTTCGTTAAGTCTTTGGACGGACCCCCGTTGTCCTCCAAGACCTCCGCTTGTGATTTCGTTAAGTCTTTGGACGGACCCCCGTTGTCCTCCAAGACCTCCGCTTGTGACTTCGTTAAGTCTTTGGACGGACCCCCGTTGTCCTCCAAGACCTCCGCTTGTGATTTCGTTAAGTCTTTGGACGGACCCCCGTTGTCCTCCAAGACCTCCGCTTGTGACTTCGTTAAGTCTTTGGACGGACCCCCGTTGTCCTCCAAGACCTCCGCTTGTGATTTCGTTAAGTCTTTGGACGGACCCCCGTTGTCCTCCAAGACCTCCGCTTGTGATTTCGTTAAGTCTTTGGACGGACCCCCGTTGTCCTCCAAGACCTCCGCTTGTGATTTCGTTAAGTCTTTGGACGGACCCCCGTTGTCCTCCAAGACCTCCGCTTGTGATTTCGTTAAGTCTTTGGACGGACCCCCGTTGTCCTCCAAGACCTCCGCTTGTGATTTCGTTAAGTCTTTGGACGGACCCCCGTTGTCCTCCAAGACCTCCGCTTGTGATTTCGTTAAGTCTTTGGACGGACCCCCGTTGTCCTCCAAGACCTCCGCTTGTGACTTCGTTAAGTCTTTGGACGGACCCCCGTTGTCCTCCAAGACCTCCGCTTGTGATTTCGTTAAGTCTTTGGACGGACCCCCGTTGTCCTCCAAGACCTCCGCTTGTGATTTCGTTAAGTCTTTGGACGGACCCCCGTTGTCCTCCAAGACCTCCGCTTGTGATTTCGTTAAGTCTTTGGACGGACCCCCGTTGTCCTCCAAGACCTCCGCTTGTGATTTCGTTAAGTCTTTGGACGGACCCCCGTTGTCCTCCAAGACCTCCGCTTGTGATTTCGTTAAGTCTTTGGACGGACCCCCGTTGTCCTCCAAGACCTCCGCTTGTGATTTCGTTAAGTCTTTGGACGGACCCCCGTTGTCCTCCAAGACCTCCGCTTGTGATTTCGTTAAGTCTTTGGACGGACCCCCGTTGTCCTCCAAGACCTCCGCTTGTGATTTCGTTAAGTCTTTGGACGGACCCCCGTTGTCCTCCAAGACCTCCGCTTGTGATTTCGTTAAGTCTTTGGACGGACCCCCGTTGTCCTCCAAGACCTCCGCTTGTGATTTCGTTAAGTCTTTGGACGGACCCCCGTTGTCCTCCAAGACCTCCGTTATGTGATTTCGTTAAGTCTTTGGACGGACCCCCGTTGTCCTCCAAGACCTCCGCTTGTGACTTCGTTAAGTCTTTGGACGGACCCCCGTTGTCCTCCAAGACCTCCGCTTGTGATTTCGTTAAGTCTTTGGACGGACCCCCGTTGTCCTCCAAGACCTCCGCTTGTGATTTCGTTAAGTCTTTGGACGGACCCCCGTTGTCCTCCAAGACCTCCGCTTGTGACTTCGTTAAGTCTTTGGACGGACCCCCGTTGTCCTCCAAGACCTCCGCTTGTGATTTCGTTAAGTCTTTGGACGGACCCCCGTTGTCCTCCAAGACCTCCGCTTGTGATTTCGTTAAGTCTTTGGACGGACCCCCGTTGTCCTCCAAGACCTCCGCTTGTGATTTCGTTAAGTCTTTGGACGGACCCCCGTTGTCCTCCAAGACCTCCGTGATTTCGTTAAGTCTTTGGACGGACCCCCGTTGTCCTCCAAGACCTCCGCTTGTGATTTCGTTAAGTCTTTGGACGGACCCCCGTTGTCCTCCAAGACCTCCGCTTGTGACTTCGTTAAGTCTTTGGACGGACCCCCGTTGTCCTCCAAGACCTCCGCTTGTGATTTCGTTAAGTCTTTGGACGGACCCCCGTTGTCCTCCAAGACCTCCGCTTGTGATTTCGTTAAGTCTTTGGACGGACCCCCGTTGTCCTCCAAGACCTCCGCTTGTGATTTCGTTAAGTCTTTGGACGGACCCCCGTTGTCCTCCAAGACCTCCGCTTGTGATTTCGTTAAGTCTTTGGACGGACCCCCGTTGTCCTCCAAGACCTCCGCTTGTGATTTCGTTAAGTCTTTGGACGGACCCCCGTTGTCCTCCAAGACCTCCGCTTGTGATTTCGTTAAGTCTTTGGACGGACCCCCGTTGTCCTCCAAGACCTCCGCTTGTGATTTCGTTAAGTCTTTGGACGGACCCCCGTTGTCCTCCAAGACCTCCGCTTGTGATTTCGTTAAGTCTTTGGACGGACCCCCGTTGTCCTCCAAGACCTCCGTTTGTGATTTCGTTAAGTCTTTGGACGGACCCCCGTTGTCCTCCAAGACCTCCGCTTGTGATTTCGTTAAGTCTTTGGACGGACCCCCGTTGTCCTCCAAGACCTCCGCTTGTGATTTCGTTAAGTCTTTGGACGGACCCCCGTTGTCCTCCAAGACCTCCGCTTGTGATTTCGTTAAGTCTTTGGACGGACCCCCGTTGTCCTCCAAGACCTCCGCTTGTGACTTCGTTAAGTCTTTGGACGGACCCCCGTTGTCCTCCAAGACCTCCGCTTGTGATTTCGTTAAGTCTTTGGACGGACCCCCGTTGTCCTCCAAGACCTCCGCTTGTGATTTCGTTAAGTCTTTGGACGGACCCCCGTTGTCCTCCAAGACCTCCGCTTGTGATTTCGTTAAGTCTTTGGACGGACCCCCGTTGTCCTCCAAGACCTCCGCTTGTGATTTCGTTAAGTCTTTGGACGGACCCCCGTTGTCCTCCAAGACCTCCGCTTGTGATTTCGTTAAGTCTTTGGACGGACCCCCGTTGTCCTCCAAGACCTCCGCTTGTGATTTCGTTAAGTCTTTGGACGGACCCCCGTTGTCCTCCAAGACCTCCGCTTGTGATTTCGTTAAGTCTTTGGACGGACCCCCGTTGTCCTCCAAGACCTCCGCTTGTGATTTCGTTAAGTCTTTGGACGGACCCCCGTTGTCCTCCAAGACCTCCGCTTGTGATTTCGTTAAGTCTTTGGACGGACCCCCGTTGTCCTCCAAGACCTCCGCTTGTGATTTCGTTAAGTCTTTGGACGGACCCCCGTTGTCCTCCAAGACCTCCGCTTGTGATTTCGTTAAGTCTTTGGACGGACCCCCGTTGTCCTCCAAGACCTCCGCTTGTGATTTCGTTAAGTCTTTGGACGGACCCCCGTTGTCCTCCAAGACCTCCGCTTGTGACTTCGTTAAGTCTTTGGACGGACCCCCGTTGTCCTCCAAGACCTCCGCTTGTGATTTCGTTAAGTCTTTGGACGGACCCCCGTTGTCCTCCAAGACCTCCGCTTGTGATTTCGTTAAGTCTTTGGACGGACCCCCGTTGTCCTCCAAGACCTCCGCTTGTGATTTCGTTAAGTCTTTGGACGGACCCCCGTTGTCCTCCAAGACCTCCGCTTGTGATTTCGTTAAGTCTTTGGACGGACCCCCGTTGTCCTCCAAGACCTCCGCTTGTGACTTCGTTAAGTCTTTGGACGGACCCCCGTTGTCCTCCAAGACCTCCGCTTGTGATTTCGTTAAGTCTTTGGACGGACCCCCGTTGTCCTCCAAGACCTCCGCTTGTGATTTCGTTAAGTCTTTGGACGGACCCCCGTTGTCCTCCAAGACCTCCGCTTGTGATTTCGTTAAGTCTTTGGACGGACCCCCGTTGTCCTCCAAGACCTCCGCTTGTGATTTCGTTAAGTCTTTGGACGGACCCCCGTTGTCCTCCAAGACCTCCGCTTGTGATTTCGTTAAGTCTTTGGACGGACCCCCGTTGTCCTCCAAGACCTCCGCTTGTGATTTCGTTAAGTCTTTGGACGGACCCCCGTTGTCCTCCAAGACCTCCGCTTGTGATTTCGTTAAGTCTTTGGACGGACCCCCGTTGTCCTCCAAGACCTCCGCTTGTGATTTCGTTAAGTCTTTGGACGGACCCCCGTTGTCCTCCAAGACCTCCGCTTGTGATTTCGTTAAGTCTTTGGACGGACCCCCGTTGTCCTCCAAGACCTCCGCTTGTGACTTCGTTAAGTCTTTGGACGGACCCCCGTTGTCCTCCAAGACCTCCGCTTGTGATTTCGTTAAGTCTTTGGACGGACCCCCGTTGTCCTCCAAGACCTCCGCTTGTGATTTCGTTAAGTCTTTGGACGGACCCCCGTTGTCCTCCAAGACCTCCGCTTGTGATTTCGTTAAGTCTTTGGACGGACCCCCGTTGTCCTCCAAGACCTCCGCTTGTGATTTCGTTAAGTCTTTGGACGGACCCCCGTTGTCCTCCAAGACCTCCGCTTGTGATTTCGTTAAGTCTTTGGACGGACCCCCGTTGTCCTCCAAGACCTCCGCTTGTGATTTCGTTAAGTCTTTGGACGGACCCCCGTTGTCCTCCAAGACCTCCGCTTGTGATTTCGTTAAGTCTTTGGACGGACCCCCGTTGTCCTCCAAGACCTCCGCTTGTGATTTCGTTAAGTCTTTGGACGGACCCCCGTTGTCCTCCAAGACCTCCGCTTGTGACTTCGTTAAGTCTTTGGACGGACCCCCGTTGTCCTCCAAGACCTCCGCTTGTGATTTCGTTAAGTCTTTGGACGGACCCCCGTTGTCCTCCAAGACCTCCGCTTGTGATTTCGTTAAGTCTTTGGACGGACCCCCGTTGTCCTCCAAGACCTCCGCTTGTGATTTCGTTAAGTCTTTGGACGGACCCCCGTTGTCCTCCAAGACCTCCGCTTGTGATTTCGTTAAGTCTTTGGACGGACCCCCGTTGTCCTCCAAGACCTCCGCTTGTGATTTCGTTAAGTCTTTGGACGGACCCCCGTTGTCCTCCAAGACCTCCGCTTGTGATTTCGTTAAGTCTTTGGACGGACCCCCGTTGTCCTCCAAGACCTCCGCTTGTGATTTCGTTAAGTCTTTGGACGGACCCCCGTTGTCCTCCAAGACCTCCGCTTGTGACTTCGTTAAGTCTTTGGACGGACCCCCGTTGTCCTCCAAGACCTCCGCTTGTGATTTCGTTAAGTCTTTGGACGGACCCCCGTTGTCCTCCAAGACCTCCGCTTGTGATTTCGTTAAGTCTTTGGACGGACCCCCGTTGTCCTCCAAGACCTCCGCTTGTGATTTCGTTAAGTCTTTGGACGGACCCCCGTTGTCCTCCAAGACCTCCGCTTGTGATTTCGTTAAGTCTTTGGACGGACCCCCGTTGTCCTCCAAGACCTCCGCTTGTGATTTCGTTAAGTCTTTGGACGGACCCCCGTTGTCCTCCAAGACCTCCGCTTGTGATTTCGTTAAGTCTTTGGACGGACCCCCGTTGTCCTCCAAGACCTCCGTTATGTGATTTCGTTAAGTCTTTGGACGGACCCCCGTTGTCCTCCAAGACCTCCGCTTGTGACTTCGTTAAGTCTTTGGACGGACCCCCGTTGTCCTCCAAGACCTCCGCTTGTGATTTCGTTAAGTCTTTGGACGGACCCCCGTTGTCCTCCAAGACCTCCGCTTGTGATTTCGTTAAGTCTTTGGACGGACCCCCGTTGTCCTCCAAGACCTCCGCTTGTGATTTCGTTAAGTCTTTGGACGGACCCCCGTTGTCCTCCAAGACCTCCGCTTGTGATTTCGTTAAGTCTTTGGACGGACCCCCGTTGTCCTCCAAGACCTCCGTTTGTGATTTCGTTAAGTCTTTGGACGGACCCCCGTTGTCCTCCAAGACCTCCGCTTGTGATTTCGTTAAGTCTTTGGACGGACCCCCGTTGTCCTCCAAGACCTCCGCTTGTGATTTCGTTAAGTCTTTGGACGGACCCCCGTTGTCCTCCAAGACCTCCGTTATGTGATTTCGTTAAGTCTTTGGACGGACCCCCGTTGTCCTCCAAGACCTCCGCTTGTGATTTCGTTAAGTCTTTGGACGGACCCCCGTTGTCCTCCAAGACCTCCGCTTGTGACTTCGTTAAGTCTTTGGACGGACCCCCGTTGTCCTCCAAGACCTCCGCTTGTGATTTCGTTAAGTCTTTGGACGGACCCCCGTTGTCCTCCAAGACCTCCGCTTGTGATTTCGTTAAGTCTTTGGACGGACCCCCGTTGTCCTCCAAGACCTCCGTTATGTGATTTCGTTAAGTCTTTGGACGGACCCCCGTTGTCCTCCAAGACCTCCGTTATGTGATTTCGTTAAGTCTTTGGACGGACCCCCGTTGTCCTCCAAGACCTCCGCTTGTGATTTCGTTAAGTCTTTGGACGGACCCCCGTTGTCCTCCAAGACCTCCGCTTGTGACTTCGTTAAGTCTTTGGACGGACCCCCGTTGTCCTCCAAGACCTCCGCTTGTGATTTCGTTAAGTCTTTGGACGGACCCCCGTTGTCCTCCAAGACCTCCGCTTGTGACTTCGTTAAGTCTTTGGACGGACCCCCGTTGTCCTCCAAGACCTCCGCTTGTGATTTCGTTAAGTCTTTGGACGGACCCCCGTTGTCCTCCAAGACCTCCGCTTGTGATTTCGTTAAGTCTTTGGACGGACCCCCGTTGTCCTCCAAGACCTCCGCTTGTGATTTCGTTAAGTCTTTGGACGGACCCCCGTTGTCCTCCAAGACCTCCGTTATGTGATTTCGTTAAGTCTTTGGACGGACCCCCGTTGTCCTCCAAGACCTCCGTTATGTGATTTTCGTTAAGTCTTTGGACGGACCCCCGTTGTCCTCCAAGACCTCCGCTTGTGACTTCGTTAAGTCTTTGGACGGACCCCCGTTGTCCTCCAAGACCTCCGCTTGTGACTTCGTTAAGTCTTTGGACGGACCCCCGTTGTCCTCCAAGACCTCCGCTTGTGATTTCGTTAAGTCTTTGGACGGACCCCCGTTGTCCTCCAAGACCTCCGCTTGTGATTTCGTTAAGTCTTTGGACGGACCCCCGTTGTCCTCCAAGACCTCCGTTATGTGATTTCGTTAAGTCTTTGGACGGACCCCCGTTGTCCTCCAAGACCTCCGTTATGTGATTTCGTTAAGTCTTTGGACGGACCCCCGTTGTCCTCCAAGACCTCCGCTTGTGATTTCGTTAAGTCTTTGGACGGACCCCCGTTGTCCTCCAAGACCTCCGCTTGTGACTTCGTTAAGTCTTTGGACGGACCCCCGTTGTCCTCCAAGACCTCCGCTTGTGATTTCGTTAAGTCTTTGGACGGACCCCCGTTGTCCTCCAAGACCTCCGCTTGTGACTTCGTTAAGTCTTTGGACGGACCCCCGTTGTCCTCCAAGACCTCCGCTTGTGATTTCGTTAAGTCTTTGGACGGACCCCCGTTGTCCTCCAAGACCTCCGCTTGTGATTTCGTTAAGTCTTTGGACGGACCCCCGTTGTCCTCCAAGACCTCCGCTTGTGACTTCGTTAAGTCTTTGGACGGACCCCCGTTGTCCTCCAAGACCTCCGCTTGTGATTTCGTTAAGTCTTTGGACGGACCCCCGTTGTCCTCCAAGACCTCCGCTTGTGATTTCGTTAAGTCTTTGGACGGACCCCCGTTGTCCTCCAAGACCTCCGCTTGTGATTTCGTTAAGTCTTTGGACGGACCCCCGTTGTCCTCCAAGACCTCCGCTTGTGATTTCGTTAAGTCTTTGGACGGACCCCCGTTGTCCTCCAAGACCTCCGTTATGTGATTTCGTTAAGTCTTTGGACGGACCCCCGTTGTCCTCCAAGACCTCCGTTATGTGATTTTGTTAAGTCTTTGGACGGACCCCCGTTGTCCTCCAAGACCTCCGCTTGTGACTTCGTTAAGTCTTTGGACGGACCCCCGTTGTCCTCCAAGACCTCCGCTTGTGACTTCGTTAAGTCTTTGGACGGACCCCCGTTGTCCTCCAAGACCTCCGCTTGTGATTTCGTTAAGTCTTTGGACGGACCCCCGTTGTCCTCCAAGACCTCCGCTTGTGATTTCGTTAAGTCTTTGGACGGACCCCCGTTGTCCTCCAAGACCTCCGTTATGTGATTTCGTTAAGTCTTTGGACGGACCCCCGTTGTCCTGCAAGACCACCGTTATGTGATTTGGTAAGTCTTTGGACGGACCCCAGTTGTCCTCCAAGACCTCCGTTATGTGATTTCGTTAAGTCTTTGGACGGACCCCCGTTGTCCTCCAAGACCTCCGCTTGTGACTTCGTTAAGTCTTTGGACGGACCCCCGTTGTCCTCCAAGACCTCCGCTTGTGATTTCGTTAAGTCTTTGGACGGACCCCGTTGTCCTCCAAGACCTCCGCTTGTGACTTCGTTAAGTCTTTGGACGGACCCCCGTTGTCCTCCAAGACCTCCGTTATGTGATTTCGTTAAGTCTTTGGACGGACCCCCGTTGTCCTCCAAGACCTCCGCTTGTGACTTCGTTAAGTCTTTGGACGGACCCCCGTTGTCCTCCAAGACCTCCGCTTGTGACTTCGTTAAGTCTTTGGACGGACCCCCGTTGTCCTCCAAGACCTCCGCTTGTGATTTCGTTAAGTCTTTGGACGGACCCCGTTGTCCTCCAAGACCTCCGCTTGTGACTTCGTTAAGTCTTTGGACGGACCCCCGTTGTCCTCCAAGACCTCCGCTTGTGATTTCGTTAAGTCTTTGGACGGACCCCCGTTGTCCTCCAAGACCTCCGCTTGTGATTTCGTTAAGTCTTTGGACGGACCCCCGTTGTCCTCCAAGACCTCCGTTTGTGATTTCGTTAAGTCTTTGGACGGACCCCCGTTGTCCTGCAAGACCCCAGTTATGTGATTTTCGTTAAGTCTTTGGACGGACCCCCGTTGTCCTCCAAGACCTCCGTTATGTGATTTCGTTAAGTCTTTGGACGGACCCCGTTGTCCTCCAAGACCTCCGCTTGTGACTTCGTTAAGTCTTTGGACGGACCCCCGTTGTCCTCCAAGACCTCCGCTTGTGATTTCGTTAAGTCTTTGGACGGACCCCCGTTGTCCTCCAAGACCTCCGCTTGAGATTTCGTTAAGTCTTTGGACGGACCCCCGTTGTCCTCCAAGACCTCCGTTTGTGATTTCGTTAAGTCTTTGGACGGACCCCCGTTGTCCTCCAAGACCTCCGTTATGTGATTTTGGTTAAGTCTTTGGACGGACCCCCGTTGTCCTCCAAGACCTCCGTTATGTGATTTCGTTAAGTCTTTGGACGGACCCCCGTTGTCCTCCAAGACCTCCGCCTGTGACTTCGTTAAGTCTTTGGACGGACCCCCGTTGTCCTCCAAGACCTCCGCTTGTGAGTTCGTTAAGTCTTTGGACGGACCCCCGTTGTCCTCCAAGACCTCCGCTTGTGACTTCGTTAAGTCTTTGGACGGACCCCCGTTGTCCTCCAAGACCTCCGCGTGTGATTTGTTAAGTCTTTGGACGGACCCCCGTTGTCCTCCAAGACCTCCGTTATGTGATTTCGTTAAGTCTTTGGACGGACCCCCGTTGTCCTCCAAGACCTCCGCTTGTGATTTCGTTAAGTCTTTGGACGGACCCCCGTTGTCCTCCAAGACCTCCGTTATGTGATTTCGTTAAGTCTTTGGACGGACCCCCGTTGTCCTCCAAGACCTCCGTTTGTGATTTTGGTAAGTCATTGGACGGACCCCCGTTGTCCTCCAAGACCTCCGTTATGTGATTTCGTTAAGTCTTTGGACGGACCCCCGTTGTCCTGCAAGACCACCGTTATGTGATTTTGGTAAGTCATTGGACGGACCCCCGTTGTCCTCCAAGACCTCCGTTATGTGATTTCGTTAAGTCTTTGGACGGACCTCCGTTGTCCTCCAAGACCTCCGCTTGTGACTTCGTTAAGTCTTTGGACGGACCCCCGTTGTCCTCCAAGACCTCCGCTTGTGATTTCGTTAAGTCTTTGGACGGACCCCCGTTGTCCTCCAAGACCTCCGCTTGAGATTTCGTTAAGTCTTTGGACGGACCCCCGTTGTCCTCCAAGACCTCCGTTATGTGATTTCGTTAAGTCTTTGGACGGACCCCCGTTGTCCTGCAAGACCACCGTTATGTGATTTTGGTAAGTCATTGGACGGACCCCCGTTGTCCTCCAAGACCTCCGTTATGTGATTTCGTTAAGTCTTTGGACGGACCCCCGTTGTCCTCCAAGACCTCCGCTTGTGACTTCGTTAAGTCTTTGGACGGACTCCCGTTGTCCTCCAAGACCTCCGCTTGTGATTTCGTTAAGTCTTTGGACGGACCCCCGTTGTCCTCCAAGACCTCCGCTTGTGACCTCGTTAAGTCTTTGGACGGACCCCCGTTGTCCTCCAAGACCTCCGCTTGTGATTTCGTTAAGTATTTGGACGGACCCCCGTTGTCCTCCAAGACCTCCGTTATGTGATTTCGTTAAGTCTTTTGACGGACCCCCGTTGTCCTCCAAGACCTCCGCTTGAGATTTCGTTAAGTCTTTGGACGGACCCCCGTTGTCCTCCAAGACCTCCGTTATGTGATTTCGTTAAGTCTTTGGACGGACCCCCGTTGTCCTGCAAGACCACCGTTATGTGATTTTGGTAAGTCATTGGACGGACCCCCGTTGTCCTCCAAGACCTCCGTTATGTGATTTCGTTAAGTCTTTGGACGGACCCCGTTGTCCTCCAAGACCTCCGCTTGTGACTTCGTTAAGTCTTTGGACGGACCCCCGTTGTCCTCCAAGACCTCCGCTTGTGATTTCGTTAAGTCTTTGGACGGACCCCCGTTGTCCTCCAAGACCTCCGCTTGAGATTTCGTTAAGTCTTTGGACGGACCCCCGTTGTCCTCCAAGACCTCCGTTATGTGATTTCGTTAAGTCTTTGGACGGACCCCCGTTGTCCTGCAAGACCACCGTTATGTGATTTGGTAAGTCATTGGACGAACCCCCGTTGTCCTCCAAGACCTCCGTTATGTGATTTCGTTAAGTCTTTGGACGGACCCCCGTTGTCCTCCAAGACCTCCGCTTGTGACTTCGTTAAGTCTTTGGACGGACTCCCGTTGTCCTCCAAGACCTCCGCTTGTGATTTCGTTAAGTCTTTGGACGGACCCCCGTTGTCCTCCAAGACCTCCGCTTGTGACTTCGTTAAGTCTTTGGACGGACCCCCGTTGTCCTCCAAGACCTCCGCTTGTGATTTCGTTAAGTATTTGGACGGACCCCCGTTGTCCTCCAAGACCTCCGTTATGTGATTTCGTTAAGTCTTTTGACGGACCCCCGTTGTCCTCCAAGACCTCCGCTTGAGATTTCGTTAAGTCTTTGGACGGACCCCCGTTGTCCTCCAAGACCTCCGCTTGAGATTTCGTTAAGTCTTTGGACGGACCCCCGTTGTCCTCCAAGACCTCCGTTATGTGATTTCGTTAAGTCTTTGGACGGACCCCCGTTGTCCTGCAAGACCACCGTTATGTGATTTTGGTAAGTCATTGGACGAACCCCCGTTGTCCTCCAAGACCTCCGTTATGTGATTTCGTTAAGTCTTTGGACGGACCCCCGTTGTCCTCCAAGACCTCCGCTTGTGACTTCGTTAAGTCTTTGAACGGACTCCCGTTGTCCTCCAAGACCTCCGCTTGTGATTTCGTTAAGTCTTTGGACGGACCCCCGTTGTCCTCCAAGACCTCCGCTTGTGACTTCGTTAAGTCTTTGGACGGACCCCCGTTGTCCTCCAAGACCTCCGCTTGTGATTTCGTTAAGTATTTGGACGGACCCCCGTTGTCCTCCAAGACCTCCGTTATGTTATTTCGTTAAGTCTTTGACGGACCCCCGTTGTCCTCCAAGACCTCCGCTTGAGATTTCGTTAAGTCTTTGGACGGACCCCCGTTGTCTTCCAAGACCTCCGTTATGTGATTTCGTTAAGTCTTTGGACGGACCCCCGTTGTCCTGCAAGACCACCGTTATGTGATTTTGGTAAGTCATTGGACGGACCCCCGTTGTCCTCCAAGACCTCCGTTATGTGATTTTGTTAAGTCTTTGGACGGACCTCCGTTGTCCTCCAAGACCTCCGCTTGTGACTTCGTTAAGTCTTTGGACGGACCCCCGTTGTCCTCCAAGACCTCCGCTTGTGATTTCGTTAAGTCTTTGGACGGACCCCCGTTGTCCTCCAAGACCTCCGCTTGAGATTTCGTTAAGTCTTTGGACGGACCCCCGTTGTCCTCCAAGACCTCCGTTATGTGATTTCGTTAAGTCTTTGGACGGACCCCCGTTGTCCTGCAAGACCACCGTTATGTGATTTTGGTAAGTCATTGGACGGACCCCAGTTGTCCTCCAAGACCTCCGTTATGTGATTTCGTTAAGTCTTTGGACGGACCCCCGATGTCCTCCAAGACCTCCGCTTGTGACTTCGTTAAGTCTTTGGACGGACCCCCGTTGTCCTCCAAGACCTCCGCTTGTGATTTCGTTAAGTCTTTGGACGGACCCCCGTTGTCCTCCAAGACCTCCGCTTGTGATTTCGTTAAGTCTTTGGACGGACCCCCGTTGTCCTCCAAGACCTCCGCTTGTGATTTCGTTAAGTATTTGGACGGACCCCCGTTGTCCTCCAAGACCTCCGTTATGTGATTTCGTTAAGTCTTTTGACGGACCCCCGTTGTCCTCCAAGACCTCCGCTTGAGATTTCGTTAAGTCTTTGGACGGACCCCCGTTGTCTTCCAAGACCTCCGTTATGTGATTTCGTTAAGTCTTTGGACGGACCCCCGTTGTCCTGCAAGACCACCGTTATGTGATTTTGGTAAGTCATTGGACGGACCCCCGTTGTCCTCCAAGACCTCCGTTATGTGATTTCGTTAAGTCTTTGGACGGACCTCCGTTGTCCTCCAAGACCTCCGCTTGTGACTTCGTTAAGTCTTTGGACGGACCCCCGTTGTCCTCCAAGACCTCCGCTTGTGATTTCGTTAAGTCTTTGGACGGACCCCCGTTGTCCTCCAAGACCTCCGCTTGAGATTTCGTTAAGTCTTTGGACGGACCCCCGTTGTCCTCCAAGACCTCCGTTATGTGATTTCGTTAAGTCTTTGGACGGACCCCCGTTGTCCTGCAAGACCACCGTTATGTGATTTTGGTAAGTCATTGGACGGACCCCAGTTGTCCTCCAAGACCTCCGTTATGTGATTTCGTTAAGTCTTTGGACGGATCCCCGTTGTCCTCCAAGACCTCCGCTTGTGACTTCGTTAAGTCTTTGGACGGACCCCCGTTGTCCTCCAAGACCTCCGCTTGTGATTTCGTTAAGTCTTTGGACGGACCCCCGTTGTCCTCCAAGACCTCCGCTTGTGACTTCGTTAAGTCTTTGGACGGACCCCCGTTGTCCTCCAAGACCTCCGCTTGTGATTTCGTTAAGTATTTGGACGGACCCCCGTTGTCCTCCAAGACCTCCGTTATGTGATTTCGTTAAGTCTTTGGACGGACCCCCGTTGTCCTCCAAGACCTCCGCTTGTGACTTCGTTAAGTCTTTGGACGGACTCCCGTTGTCCTCCAAGACCTCCGCTTGTGATTTCGTTAAGTCTTTGGACGGACCCCCGTTGTCCTCCAAGACCTCCGCTTGTGACTTCGTTAAGTCTTTGGACGGACCCCCGTTGTCCTCCAAGACCTCCGCTTGTGATTTCGTTAAGTATTTGGACGGACCCCCGTTGTCCTCCAAGACCTCCGTTATGTGATTTCGTTAAGTCTTTTGACGGACCCCCGTTGTCCTCCAAGACCTCCGCTTGAGATTTCGTTAAGTCTTTGGACGGACCCCCGTTGTCTTCCAAGACCTCCGTTATGTGATTTCGTTAAGTCTTTGGACGGACCCCCGTTGTCCTGCAAGACCACCGTTATGTGATTTTGGTAAGTCATTGGACGGACCCCCGTTGTCCTCCAAGACCTCCGTTATGTGATTTCGTTAAGTCTTTGGACGGACCGCCGTTGTCCTCCAAGACCTCCGCTTGTGACTTCGTTAAGTCTTTGGACGGACCCCCGTTGTCCTCCAAGACCTCCGCTTGTGATTTCGTTAAGTCTTTGGACGGACCCCCGTTGTCCTCCAAGACCTCCGCTTGAGATTTCGTTAAGTCTTTGGACGGACCCCCGTTGTCCTCCAAGACCTCCGTTATGTGATTTCGTTAAGTCTTTGGACGGACCCCCGTTGTCCTGCAAGACCACCGTTATGTGATTTTGGTAAGTCATTGGACGGACCCCAGTTGTCCTCCAAGACCTCCGTTATGTGATTTCGTTAAGTCTTTGGACGGATCCCCGTTGTCCTCCAAGACCTCCGCTTGTGACTTCGTTAAGTCTTTGGACGGACCCCCGTTGTCCTCCAAGACCTCCGCTTGTGATTTCGTTAAGTCTTTGGACGGACCCCCGTTGTCCTCCAAGACCTCCGCTTGTGACTTCGTTAAGTCTTTGGACGGACCCCCGTTGTCCTCCAAGACCTCCGCTTGTGATTTCGTTAAGTATTTGGACGGACCCCCGTTGTCCTCCAAGACCTCCGTTATGTGATTTCGTTAAGTCTTTTGACGGACCCCCGTTGTCCTCCAAGACCTCCGCTTGTGACTTCGTTAAGTCTTTGGACGGACCCCCGTTGTCCTCCAAGACCTCCGCTTGTGATTTCGTTAAGTCTTTGGACGGACCCCCTGTCGCGACCCCGACCCCGCGGGCCCGGAGTACGCGAGCTGGACGTCGACTTAAACAATAAACTCTAAAATAATGAAGATAAAATTTTCCTTTTATACCAAAAGATGATAACACAAAGTTTTGAAATCCAACTTGAACAACAAAATATAAACTAGTGTGAGCTCCATAAGCTTACACCCAAAATAATAAAATATACAAATTCTAATGACGTCAAGTTCGGTAAAACTATTCCCAAAAGGTTACACATTTATGTAATGTAAACCCACCAATAATAACTTGCCCAAAAAGCTCAACCCTCGCGACGTCCTCCTCGTGATCAGCGAGTCTAATCCTTTCCTCCTGGGGGGGGGGGGGTGTTAAGGAAAAACAAAGATAAAAGAAAGGGGGTGAGATAAATCTCAATAAGTTACTAATGCAACTACATGACATGCTATGATGCAATAAGCAATAAATAATAATAAATATCACTTAGCACATAGCATTTATCAACTAACAGATAGCAGCGGAAATAAACAAGTAACAAAGGATATTAGCCAAGGTTTTCCAACTGATAGAACCAAATAAAGGTCGCTGCGCAGCTTCAATAATCAACAATCAACATCTTCATAGTAGCATGAAAGCTTGAAGAGAAAACCCCCGGTACCGGAACCAATAATAATAAGGGGACAGTGACACACAGTCAAAGCCCAAAACCAATAGCTAAAATGTTCACAAAAGGGCTAGCTCATCTCACATCCAAGGCCAATCTGGAGGAGGGAAATAATGGGGCAAAACAATGGTCAACATCATAATGGACTTGGCTTGTGCCATCATAATGTTTCGCATCGCCCGAAACACACACAAATACCAGCTGGACTTTCAAGTAAAGGCTAAGTAATAAAATACTAGCTCGGTAAACAACTAATGATTCCAAAGTAGGGAACCGTATCAAGAAGTCACCAAGAAAGTGAAATGAACCAACAACACACAATTAAAGTGTTCCAATAATATCAACAATGATAACACAATTCCCATATCACATTTGATCACAAAGGATCCAGTTAACTCAAGCACACAACCAAAACTACTCACTCATCTCAAAGAGCTCAAGGAGAGCTTTAAAACGATAACTTATACACCTAAAACGGAGTCCGGATGAGGGAGTTAGGAACTATTGAAGATTGTCTACGAAAAGTACAAGAGGATGAAGCTCAGGACTTGCACAGCGGAGGGGGCGCACGCCCGCGCAGAAAGGGTGCGCGCGCCCTATAGGATCAGAGGGTTCTTGCCAAAAAGGCCAGGGGAGGGTGCGCGCGCTCGCACGAAAAGGGTGCGCACGCCCTATAGGATCAGAAGGTTTTAAATTTTGAAACAATGAGGGAGCGCACGCCCCCCAAAATATGGTGCGCGCGCCCTATATGATCAGAAGGTTTAGTTTATAAAGGGCATAAGGGTGCGCACGCCTCCCCTGAGAGGGTGCACGCGCCCCCTTGCCCGGTGGGGCAAATTCCGGCCAAATTTCCTGGGTTTGCACCAAATCCTACCCAAAACTCAAATTTCTTTATCTCAATGCTTCTAACAAGTCTAACCATGAATCAAAACAACATCTAGGCTGAAAGGGGGCCTAATCAACATCGTATATAACCCCAAACCAAGATTCAAACCCAACATTCATAACAATCACCATTTTAAACCCAAAATCAAAATAAATTCCAAATAAATCCCAAACTCAATCAAACATCAAATGTATCAACTAAAGCATTATATAACCATGAAGTGAACACTTTAGCATAAAAATGGGGGGGGGGGGGAAGCAACTTACCCGGATTTCTCAAAGTTGAGGGAATTCGAATATTCTTAGCTCCCTACGATCCTATCGACGATCCAATCTCATTTCATAAAATGAGCACTAAGAAAAGATGAGAGGAAAAACTTACCCTTTTCTTGGAGAGAGAGAGAGTATGCTGGGAATGGAGTCGGGGGTGAGGGAGAAGAGAGGGAGTAGGGAGATGATTATTTCCAAAACTTACACTTAGACCCCCTCCCCACTAACTACACAAACTCTAATACTTTCTACTAACAACTAAGACCAAATAATACTACACTAGCACAAATGGCCCAAATAAAATGCTAGGCATAAATTATTATAACACATAAAATGCACACATAAATTATTAATTAAATAATAAATAATAATTTAAACAATTAAATAAGAAATAAATAAATAATTAGATATTTATTATTAGAAAATAGAGGTGGGTTTTTGGGTCGTGACACCCCCGTTGTCCTTCAAGACCTCCGCTTGTGACTTCGTTAAGTCTTTGGACGGACCCCCGTTGTCCTCCAAGACCTCCGCTTGTGATTTCGTTAAGTCTTTGGATGGACCCCCGTTGTCCTCCAAGACCTCCGCTTGTGACTTCGTTAAGTCATTGGACGGACCCCGTTGTCCTCCAAGACGTGCGTTATGGGATTTCGTTACGTCTTTGGACGGACCCCCGTTGTCCTCCAAGACCTCCGTTGTGTGATTTCGTTAATCTTTGGACGGACCCCCGTTGTCCTCCGAGACCCCGTTAAGATTCCCGTCAAGACCTTAGGCGCTGTCCCCTAGGTCCCCGCTAAACCCCTAGGAATAGTCCCCTAGGAAGTCAAGTCTTTGAATGGATCCCCCGTTGCCATCCAAGAAGTCTGTTACAACCTTGTAAGTAGACCCCCGTTTGAATCTCGGATGGATTTAAGATCCCATTTGACCCTGTCCACCTTTTTACCCCATAGGTCTAAGCCTAGCGGTCGTTCCCCATCAGTAGCATGAGCATTCACTCAATGTTTACCCAAGCCTAAAGCTACCTTTTGTCTTCCCCGTAACTCAGATGAAGTGGAAGAGAACATCATGTCGCCGCCTAGTGCGTGTGGAGTTAGAAAGTTCCCCCGTCACTACAACTTCTCCGATCCGGTACCTCAGAAAGACCGCTTTGATGGATGGTAGTTTGGGAAACGACGTTGCAGACAACCCGGATAGCCTGATGAAAGAAGAGCCGCTCTAAACTCTAGAAGCCTCCGGGGCTACGGAGGAAGTCATCACGAAGAGCCACAAGGAAACACGGAACCCATTCGACGAGTCAATAAGACAAAGAGATGTCACTACTGATGGGCCCTTCACCAAAGTGGCCAACCACAATGAAAGGGTGGAAGCTACCCGACCCCTGGATTGTAACCAAATATTTCCCCCTCCATCTCATCAAAATACCGAGACCTCCATTTCTTCGCCCCAACACGCCGTCGTCCACAACGAGCCTCTCACTCAAATATTCCTCACTCCGCCTCATCCCAAATCCAACATCTCCCATAAGACACCTCCTATAAAACCTCAAACACAACCCACTCAAAAGGCCCGCAAACCACTGTTCACACCAGTTACGCCTCAAGCATCATACTCACAACACCTTCCCAATCGTGTCCCTTCTCGATTCAATGCCATCAACCAAGTCACCAGAGATTAGTCACTGTTTAAACCATATATGGATACCCGACCAGGCATCACTAACTTGCCTCCACCAGATTTTTCGATGAGATTCCGGGGTGGCCCGTATCATTTCTATAATCCAAGACCTTTTGGACCACAAGCTCCTTGCATGCCTCAAATGTATATTCCTGCAAGCAACCAAGGTTATGGGTATTCCTACACCCTTGCACTTCCACAGAATCCTCATGTTGGACCTCAGTCGGGTACGTTGTTAGGAAAAAGAAGGCAAATGGAAGCTAAGTTTGAAAGGACACTCGATGGGCACCCCTTTGCATTGAGTAGCGGTGATTCTCATCCCCACCACACTCTGGTCAACAATGTAAGAAAAGACAAGGGCCGAGCCAAGCTCCATTTCACAAAGTTTGAGGATTTCGGAATGCCCATAAGCAAAGTATTTGAAGGATTGGTCAAACAAGGCCTCATGTGGCCCCTCGAAGATTTTCGGCCAAAGAATATTGAAAAACGTCGAGACAAGACCCAAAGGTGTGCCTTTCACAACTACCACGGCCATGATACCAATGATTTCACCGCCATAAAATGCATCATCTCGAAACTAATTGAGAAGGGGAAGCTTGGACGCCCCCACACCCCCGACACAGCCAATGACCCGAGCGTCAACATGCTCAAATCTGTGACTTCCCCGATGATCGATAAATGGAGTGGTGTTCGCCCCAAGCAAAAAGAGCCCATGGTTGACAGAGTTATCAATCCCATAGTAGGAGAGCCTGTTTTGGAAAAATTGACAAAATCAGTGTCCCAAATGGTGGTTCCTAAAATCAGCAAAGCCGAAACGACGGAAGGCGTTTGGAAAAGATCAGTGGCACAGAAAATGTCTGAAGGGCCGAATGCCCCGGGTTGGGAAATGAATGGTGTTGCGGTTGCCACAGCAAACGACGGAGTTCCGAAACCTCTCCTATCAACCTCCCCTTAGAAGGAGTCTGTTTTCATCCTTAGGAAGAGCCAGTTGCTTTTAGGGCGTATGATAAGTCTTTAGGAAAAGTCGGTTAAGATGTCTGTTAGGTTTAGTTAAAGTCTTGACTCCCCGGTTGATGCCATGTGGTGACCATTTTGGGTCCATTGTCAGTTCTCTTAATAAGATTATTATTGCCATTTTTGCCTTGTCAAAAGCTTACAAAAAAAAAATAAAAAAAATGTGTGTGAGTCTTTCACTCAAAACAAAGGTGTGTCTTCCAAAAAATAAAAAAAATAATAAAATAAAAAAAAATAAAAATAAAAAAATGGAGATCAAGTTTTCTTAAAATAAAAGATCAAGTTTTTCCTAAAAAGCTAATCCGATAATGAAGCATTTTTCTCAAATCATGGTTATAATTTCACCTTGAGGTTTAATATGCTAAAAGTCCTTCGCGGTTCTGTCCACTGGAAGCATTGACTAAGGAGCCCACATCCGAATTGGCGTTTGAAACAACCGTCCACATGAGAAATGAGATCAAACAATTGGGACACCGTCTACAAGAAGAAGCCCAAGCTTCGGAAGGCCAAAGGCGGTTACATCATAGGGAAATCCATACTCTCGCCGAATGCAATGCACGGAGATTACGCACCTTGAAAGGGAATCACCAAAAGGCTTGGCCAACAGGCAAGCTCCCAACTCGCCCTCATGAGTAGACGACCTGGCAATTGCAACGCCAAGCCAAGTGGAGGCCTCGCGACATCTTTCCCGACGACATGGAACCCGAGTTCCCCGTGGAAGACATGGAACATGCCGCCGACAACCCCTCCAACAACTGTGGAAGAAAATGGATCATCGTGCTTCATGGGAACCCATCCTTAAAAAAAAAAAAAAAAAAAAATGTGAGTCTTCCAGCCTCGTAGGTTCTAGAAAGAAAAAAAAAAAGGAGTCCATTCTGGACCGTATCTTTTTATTTTTACAGAGTTCCGCACTTGGACATGTATGTACAAAGTTATCTAAATAAAAGAGTCATTTTCCTTCTCTTCTCTCTAGACTTGAGACATTATTTGCAATATATGTTTACTCTTGAAATTGCCTTGCTTGTTATTATCAATTGATTGCTACGTCCCCAAAATGACGAATTGACTTCTAAGCATACTAGTCAATGACGACTCATTAAGGATGAATGGACCTAACACAAATGAAAAGTGTCAAATGCAAACAATTAATCTTGATATGAATAAATGTTGTGATCAATTGGCATGAAGAAACCATCAATAGCAAATCTTCCCTCATACATTACCCCGATACACAACCCGATACACCTTTCCTATACAAATCCTTTATGCGCATCAAAGGCATCCCGAGACAATGAAAAGGCGAGGATGTTGTTGCTCAACCACCAAGATTCAACCACGATCGCGCGTGCGCAACCAAGCAAAGGACTTCCCAGATCTTCAAAAGTCAAAGTAAGAATGGCAGAATTCCACCAAAGGGCTACAAATGAGTCAATGTCCAAGATAGCAAGTTGGGGCTAATGTTTCCCCTCTCTCTAAAAAATGATAAGAGAGAAAGAAATGGATAATGAAAAAAAGAAAAGCAAATGAATATTGGCAAAGAGGAAGTTTACCTCAAAAGCTAACCAAGTTCACTGCAAAAGTCCACCTCAAAGAACATCCCGAGGAGTTCACCGCAAATAAAAGCGATCTACATCAGCAAAGCAACAACATCCTTCGAAAGGACACCAACCCCAGCAAAAGAAGGCCCCACGGCCGAACTACGGTGACCTGAGCTCCTCAAACTGAGGGGAACGTAGGCAACCTTCGGGTCCGGTCACAGCATGAAATGAATCCATCAAACCTCGATCCTCCCAAAATGACCTGGTTCTCTTCCCTTGGTCCCATCATTGACCAGTTTCCCAGATAATGACCAATCTCATCATAAACACCTTTTGATCTTGCCATTGATCGAATCTTAATCTTAATTGATCACAACATTTATACATGTTAAGGCTAATTGCTTGTTATAATCTTGACTTAATAATAAACATGGTCCATTTCAGCAATCATTTGATGATATAAACTAGGGTAAGTTTCAAATGTCTCAACATGTCGCGACCCCGACCCCGCGGGCCCAGAATACGCGAGCAGGACGTCGACTTACAACCATAAACTCTAAAATACTGAAGATAAAAATTCCATTTTATACCCAAAAGATTTTAACACAAGGTTTGGAAAATCCAAGTTTAACAACATCATAAAACAACTAGTGTAAGCTCCACAAGCTCACACCCAAAATACAAAATATTATAAATCTTAATAACGTCATTGTTGGTACAACTATCCCCAAGAAGGTTACACATTTATATAATGCAAACCGATCAATAAAAACCCGCCCAAATATCTCAAACCTCTCGACGTCCTCCTCGATCCGCAAAACCTAATCCTTTCCTCCTGGGGGGGTTAAGGAAAACAACATTGAAACGAAACGGGGTGAGCTAAAATATCAGTAAGATACTAATGCAACTACATGACATGCTAAGATGCAACAGGCAATAATAATAACTTCTAACAATAGAGAATCTCATATAGCACATAGCACACAACAGATAACAAATAGCAGCGGAAATAAACAATTCACATGGATACTGAGCCAAGGTTTCCCATCTGATAGAACCAAATAAAGGTCGCTGCGCAGCTTCAATAATCAACAATCAACATCTTCATAGTAGCACGAAAGCTTGAAGAGAAAACCCCCGGTACCGGAACCAATAACCAATAATGGCTAGGGAATATGACACAAAGTCATAACCCAAACCAAACAGGTAGAATGCTCACAAAGTAGCTAGCTCATCTCACATCCAAGGCCAATCTGGAGGAGGGTAATAATTGGGCAAAACAATTGTCAAGAATTATAATGGACTCAGCTCATTGCCACTATGATCTTTCGCATCGCCCGAAACACACAAATACCAGCTGGATTTTCAAGTAAAGGCTAAGTAATAAAATACTAGCACGAGAAACAACTAATGATTCCAAAGTAGGGAACCATTCCACGTAAATCACCAAAAAGGTGTATCAATCCAACAATACATCAAAAGACGTTCCAGCAATTCCAAGCCATAATCAAATTGGTTCCACACTAAATTGTTCACAAAGGAACTAAATTCAAACATTTAAATAATCCATAATGGTGATTTAAGTCTACTAAAGTAGTACCCAAAATCTAGCCTAAGATTGCACCCCAGTCTTATACCAACAAAAGGGAAGTTCTTGGACTCAACGGACCGATCACACGCATTTTGTGTTATAGAACACTTACTTGAAAACTAAACACCATCTAAACCCAACTAAATAAACCACCTCGTCTCGTAGTACTCTAGGAGAGCTTTAAAACGATAGCTTACTTGATTAAAACGGAGTTCGGACGAAGAAGTTATGGTCTTCCAAAGATTGAACATAACAAGAAGGATTTTCACAACAGGGGAGAGGGTGCGCCCCCCTCCCCAGAAAGGGTGCGTGCGCCCCAGATGATCAGTCTCTTTTGGCCTTCCTGGAATTAGAAAGGTGCGCGCGCCCCCTTATAAAGGGTGCATGCGCCCCATGGAATCAGTCTCTTTTGGCCTCGAAGGTGGAAGAAGGGTGCGCGCGCCCCCTTAAAAAGGGTGCGTGCGCCCCCTAGGGAAAATCAGAAAGCCCAGATTTCTTCCTGGGTTCTTGAACACGAATTTAAACCCCAAAATCACCATTTTCAACACAAACCAAATCCAATACTCCCAAACAGTGTACAAGGATGTCCACCACAGTTATAACCCAACAAGGGGACTCACAATCAGCATTTAGAGACCCAAACCAAGGTTTCAATCCCAACATTCAAATATCACAAAAATTTACAAAAAAAAAAATGGAAACAAGTTCATAACTCATCCAAGAAGCATTAAATAGAATCCATGGCATCATCTAAACATAGGATGAACATTTTTACCATAAATGGGGGAAAAGTAACTTACCCGGATTTTCTCAAAGTTGACGGAATTCGAATATTCTTAGCTCCCTACGATCCTACTGACGATCTAAACATTTTTCGTAATATGAGAAATGAGAGATAATGAGAGGAAGATGACTAAAAAGAAGAGAGAAGGAGAAAGTATTCTTACCCTTTTCAACCATGGAGGAGAGAGAGAGATTGAGTGTGTGTGTGTGCTGGTGTAGATACCCTGGGTGGGAAACCACGGCTTTAGGCTCGAGCGCGCGGGTCGTCCTAGGATGTCTAACTTGTTTTTAGAGTCGCCACCTATGTTTTGAGGAACATAAGAAAAACATATTGATTGTAGCCTAAGTTTGATTACGAAAACAGAGATTCTTTGTTTTGAGGTTCGGGGGTTAGGTTACGAGATGGGAAGTACCGAAACACCCATCTCGCCCAACTTAAGTTGGTCTTGCTTGATCAAAATCTACATGAATGAAAATGTTCTTCTTCTTCTTCTTTAAGTCATAAAAAGGGGGGTTTAAAATAAGATTTGGAATGTAGGAGATAACTCCTTGACCAACCTCAATGAGATGAGGTGATCATTAGAGTCATGTCCCAAAATGATTTGGGTGATTGCACATTTGATTAAAGTAAAAGAGAGAGAGGAGATGAAGTAGAAAAGAAAGGAAAAGATGGACTTTTACCTACAATTTGAAGAACTTCAAATGTTGCTTGATGAGATCCTTAGAGAACCTTTAGAAAGTGATTTTTTGTCTCGTTTTCGATCCTTGAAAATGGAGGTGAAGAGAGGTTTTTATAGGTGAAAGAGGGGTGTTTTTGGTGCCAAAACTCAGTCACCAAGAAATCCTTCCCGGGCAAAATCTTGTAAATTGAGCAAGGGAGGGAATCCTGGCCAGAAATCTGTAACTGACGCCCAGAGGCTCGCGCTTCCTGCTTTGGGGGCGGGAGGCGCGCGCGCCTGGCTCCTCCTGTCGGAGGCGCGCGACTCAGAGAATGCAATTTTGACAGAATGGACTAGAAAGTCAGCCCTGTCATTCAGTTTAGTCCCTGGACTTAACGAAGTCAGTCAGGAACTTAACGGAAGTGACAGAAACTAACGAGAAACAATTAAAATTGGGAGAAACACAAAATCAAATGTGCAATCGGGGTGAGCGGTCCAAGGCGGGGTGTCTACAGCTGGAAAGTGAGGGAGAAGGGGAAGTAGGGAGGGAGTAGGAGGATGATTAATTAGAATGTTACACTTAGGGCCCCTCCCTTACTACTTTCCATTACAATTAAACTCTCTACTACAATCAAGTCCCAACACTTCTACACTAGCACAAATAACTCAAATAAAATGCTAGGCATAAATTATTAGAAAACATAAAACGCACACATAAATTATTAATTAAATAATAATTTAAACAATTAAATAAGAAATAAATAAATAATTAAATCTTTATTATCTAGAAAATAGAGGCGGGTTTTCGGGTCGTTACAATCTACCCTCCTTAAAAGGAATTCGCCCGCGAATTCACTTATCAAAATCATAACACATAGTCATATCGAGGCTACAAAATATCGATTCTCATCTCGCACTCAAAATCCCAATCAAGAACCTATCAGATAATTCAGACTTAGTCTCCATGATTCAATTAACCCTTAAATCACCAATCATCCATAAGTTTTATTTTTCATTATCCCAATAGCATTTGGAATCAACTCCATTACTAAATTTATCTTCCTTAGGTAATAAAACGTAATACAATCGTAGTCTTGGTATTTCTTAACCCACTTGCACTAACTCATTTTTATCCTTTCGAAGAACATAATTATCCAACATTGGTAACCCATTATCATTATTTCTAAACTTGCCCCATAACAACAAGCTATACTTTGAAGGCGATATCACTAAAATTGCAATCAATCCTTAGTCATAGACAGCTCTATTTATTAACCCGAATTTTAGAAACACTTACCCGAAGGATCAATTAGCCATGGATACGATATTTCTGCCACTTCCCGAATTCTCAATTGTCCATTCTACCATCATATGGTAACCTTAAATAATGTTTACAACATAACAACCTCTCGCACTTAACTTCCTTCAATCCTTATCTCCACTACTAATCAAAATCCATCCTCCAAATCGAAGAACCCCAATTTCTCCTAAACATAATTCTCGAAATACTACAAGTTTGCCTCATTCATAACCTTAATTACATTATCAAGATACTTCCATTTGTAAGCCATTTACTCAGTATTACTCCCCAGAAATTCCAAACACTAAACCATCTCAAGCTTAATCAGCTTCTTAAAATATGACAAGCTAAGAAATTTTTCATCCCCATAGTATTCACCAAAGTGGCTATATCTCCAAGGATTTCCATTATAGTGCTTTCACCTTAGATGGCACCTTAAACTAGAGGTACAACGTAAGCTCAAAATTTTATACAAAATGTTTACTTAAATCCACGCTATAATTTCATCATCACATTACTCCAACTCTTTGAAAGCCTAAAACAATTACAATACTCAGTAATCCGTAAAACAATCCGCATTTTATCTCCAAGGATTTCCTCTAACTCCCTCTTTAAATTGTTGATCCGCTTATACACTCCAAAGAAATTTAGAAAATCCTAAATTCTTCAATGGCTAACCCACCTTAGTCTTCCATGTATACATTTATAATCTCAATGATAGGCTCAATAGTACTACCATCATAACAAACCAATTGGCTAGCCACATTCTAACTGACCCAATACCAAATCATAGTATTCTTTAATATGCCCCAGTATTGATACCCAATTTTCTTCACATACTCTTAATCCAAATCTAGGAACGCCACCAAGAAGGATTTAGAACCATAGAACAACCATTTAACCAAAACTCAAAATTCAAAATGCCTTTAATATAGATCGGGAAATTATCATTCTCCTAAAATGTGCTTAGTCCTCTCGAACTTAACGCGCTTACCACCATTAATGATTATAACTTCCACAATCTACTCATCACTCATACAAATTATGTATTCCCTCATAACAACCAATTCCGATGCAATCACGTAGATGTGCTAGAAGTAAACAAAAATCTCCTACCAAGAAATCCTCAATTGAATCCTCAATGCTTACCACCCAATCGATAAAATATGGATATTGATCTAATTATCAGTACTACAACCTTGTACCCTAACAACACAATTTAACCCAAGCTTTTCCCAAATACTAGGTACTCTTCAGAAGAAAAAATGGAAATCTTACAAATGATAAATACATCCAACAACTTGGTATAGACATCCATTGTCACCCATCGAAGCGAAATAGCCAGATTCCAAATAGGAAAAGATTTGCTTAACTCTACACAAAGGAACGGTCTCAAAACAATTTTTTTTTTATTTTACAAAAGGGGAGAGAGGATGTAACAATTTTCCTACAAAAATCGACTAAAGCATGACATTTCCCTTCTCAAAATAACATTAAAAATCTTATAATAGCAATATGACAAATTTAGCAGGTAAGTTATATCTACCTTTAAGCACAACATGAGCACATAAGACTCCATCAGATATCCTACGCTCCTCCATAGGAGTAGACACTGACAACACATAAGTCAAAAACTCAGGAGAAATAAATGCAACTAAATGCACATAAACATGAGAATGCGATGATCCTAAAATGCACGCGCTCGCTCTCTCGACGCAAAATAATACCTCCTGAAATTGCTCAATACCTGACGAGTGCTGGTTGATCACAAATACCCTACCCTGAACCTTTAGGGTTTCCCGAAGTATCTCTCTTCTGACCCTGTGGAGCCCCAACTCCTACCCCAGTCGGTTGACCTCTGAATCTCGGGCAATCCTTCACAAAATGCCCCAACTGCCCACAGTTAATACATTTCCCTTGTTTCTTTACACTTGTCCTCTGAGTGTCCTTCCCTCTGACAATAGCCGCATATCTTCCCATTTCGTGTCCCCTTATTAGAACCTTGATTTCCCACTGTTAGTTGCCCTTGAAATTGCCTTCTGAATCGAGTTTGCACTCCAGAATTACCTCTATTATCCGAATATCGCTGTGGTCGAGTTCTGTTTTGCCCTCCTTATTTTCCCGGGTTAACCATCTCAGTCTTCCTCTTGTGTTCCCCGATGTCTTTCTCTATCAAATAGGCACGGTCCACCACATCCTGAAAAGGTTGAATTCTTTGGGCTAAAAGTTGAGTCCTAATAGCTGTCTTCAAACCCCTGATCAATCTCATCGCTTTCTGCTCCTCGATCCGCACAAGGTATTCATAACACCTGGCTAATTCTGTGAACTTAGCTGAGTACTGTGCTACTGACATCATGCCTTGCTCCAAGCTGAGGAACTAAATCTCTTTCCGGTTTTGATTCACTAGAGAGATAAAATGATCCTTGAATTTCCTCACGAACCACTCCCAAGGATATGGTACAAGAGTCGCATCCCAACTGGTCTTCAGTGGCTTCCACCAATATTCCGCAGCCCCCACGAGCTTATAGGCTGCACACAGAACCCTATCCTCATCAGTGCAACCAAAGACATCGTAGATTTTCACCATCGATTCTATCCATAGCTCGGCCTTCTTCACATCAGGCTCACCGTCGTACTCACTTGGTTTCAACATCAAGAACTGCTCCAACCATATCGCGGAGGTACTATATGTTCCTCTCTCGGCCCTTGGTCATGAATTGCTTTCACGGCCGCTTCAAACCTGCCCTGAAACACTGCACGGTTTTCTTCCCGTAGACCATTAAGATTCTGAGTCCCACTGATGCCTTCACCAGCTCTTCTTCTAGCCATTACAAACAAATACCTGCATAAAATACTCATCGTTACTCACTCCGAACCCATCTACCCTCCTAGGTCATTCTAGTCCACCTATACTTATACATAAAGCTAAACCATAGCTCTGATACCAACTGTCGCGACCCCGACCCCGCGGGCCCGGAATAAACGAGCAGGACGTCGACTTACAACCATAAACTCTAAAATACTGAAGATAAAAATTCCATTTTATACCCAAAATATTTTAACACAAGGTTTGGAAAATCCAAGTTTAACAACATCATAAAACAACTAGTGTAAGCTCCACAAGCTCACACCCAAAATACAAAATATTACAAATCTTAATGACGTAATTGTTGGTACAACTATCCCCAAGAATGTTACACATTTATATAATGCAAACCGATCAATAAAAACCTGCCCAAATATCTCAAACCTCTCGACGTCCTCCTCGATCCGCAAAACCTAATCCTTTCCTCCTGGGGGGGGTTAAGGAAAACAACATTGAAAGGAAATGGGGTGAGATAAAATCTCAGTAAGATACTAATGCAACTACATGACATGCTAAGATGCAACAGGCAATAATAATAACTTCTAACAATAGAGAATCTCATATAGCACATAGCACACAACAGATAACAAATAGCAGCGGAAATAAACAATTCACATGGATACTGAGCCAAGGTTTCCCATCAGATAGAACCAAATAAAGGTCGCTGCGCAGCTTCAATAATCAACAATCAACATCTTCATAGTAGCACGAAAGCTTGAAGAGAAAACCCCCGGTAGCGGAACCAATAACATATAATGGCAAGGGAATATAACCCAAACCAAACAGCTAGAATGCTCACAAAGGAGCTAGCTCATCTCACATCCAAGGCCAATCTGGAGGAGGGTAATAATTGGGCAAATCAATGGTCAAGAATTATAATGGACTCAGCTCATTGCCACTATGATCTTTCGCATCGCCCGAAACACACAAATACCAACTGGATTTTCAAGTAAAGGCTAAGTAATAAAATACTAGCACGAGAAACAACTAATGATTCCAAAGTAGGGAACCATTCCACATAAATCACTAAAAAGGTGTATCAATCCAACAATACATCAAAAGACGTTCCAGCAATTCCAAGCCATAATCAAATTGGTTCCACACTAAATTGTTCGCAAAGGAACTAAATTCAAACATTTAAATAATCCATAATGGTCATTTAAGTCTACTAAAGTAGTACCTAAAATCTAGGCTAAGATTACACCCCAGTCTTATACCAACAAAAGGGAAGTTCTTGGACTCAACGGACCGATCACACGCATTTTGTGTTATAGAACACTTACTTGAAAACTCAACACCATCTAAACCCAACTAAATAAACCACCTCGTCTTGTAGTACTCTAGGAGAGCTTTAAAACGATAGCTTACTTGATTAAAACGGAGTTCGGACGAAGAAGTTATGGTCTTCCAAAGATTGAACATAACAAGAAGGATTTTCACAACAGGGGAGAGGGTGTGTGCGCCCCCCCCCCGCAGAAAGGGTGCGTGCGCCCCAGATGATCAGTCTCTTTTGGCCTTCCTGGAATTAGAAGGGTGCGCGCACCCCCTTATAAAGGGTGCGTGCGCCCCATGGAATCAGTCTCTTTTGGCCTCGAAGGTGGAAGAAGGGTGCGCGTGCCCCCTTAAAAAGGGTGCGTGCGCCACCTAGGGAAAATCAGAAAGCCCAGATTTCTTCCTGGGTTCTTGAACACGAATTTAAACCCCAAAATCACCATTTTCAACACAAACCAAATCCAATACTCCCAACCAGTGTACAAGGATGTCCACCACACTTATAACCCAACAAGGGGACTCACAATCAGCATTTAGAGACCCAAACCAAGGTTTCAATCCCAACATTCAAATATCACAAAAATCTACAAAAAAATGGAAACAAGTTCATAACTCATCCAAGAAGCACTAAATAGAATCCATGGCATCATCTAAACATAGGATGAACATTTTTAGCATAAATGGGGGAAAAGTAACTTACCCGGATTTTCTCAAAGTTGACGGAATTCGAATATTCTTAGCTCCCTACGATCCTACCGACGATCTAAACATTTTTCGTAATATGAGAAATGAGAGATAATGAGAGGAAGATGACTAAAAAGAAAAGAGAAGGAGAAAGTATTCTTACCCTTTTCAACCATGGAGGAGAGAGAGAGATTGAGTGTGTGTGTGTGCTGGAGAGTGAGGGAGAAGGGGAAGTTGGGAGGGAGTAGGAGGATGATTAATTAGAATGTTACACTTAGGGCCCCTACCTTACTACTTTCCATTACAATTAAACTCTCTACTACAATCAAGTCCCAACACTTCTACACTAGCACAAATAACTCAAATAAAATGCTAGGCATAAATTATTAGGAAACATAAAATGCACACATAAATTATTAATTAAATAATAATTTAAACAATTAAATAAGAAATAAATAAATAATTAAATCTTTATTATCTAGAAAATAGAGGGGGGTTTTCGGGTCGTTACACAACAAGTCTTCTTCTCTCTACATCTTAGGAAAGAGCTAAACACTTGTATTCTGTCGAGCAAGGGCTTCCTCCCGTTCCATGATAATTCATTGTTCACCAAAATAAAGGGACTCTCTCCCGCCTAAATAAAGGCCCTTGCATGTCTCCTTCAAAAGATATATTAAGTCCTCGTTCTATCAAGTCGGCTGGATCACTTAAATGAAAAAAAAAAAAAAAAGAAGAAGAAAGGCACCAAAAAAGTAGCCCGCTAGGTTGAAAACCCGTAAGGGCGGCCTAGGCAAAAAACAGGGTGTGCCATAAAAGACGCAAAAGAGATGCCCGCTAGGTTGAAAACCCGAAAGGGCGGCCTAGGCAAAAGAAAGAGTGCGTCATGAAAAAAGGGATGGGTTCCTAACGTCATCAAAGGCCGCGAGATGACAACGGGTCCACGCCAACATCAAAAGTCGGAGGACGACATTGGGGCTACCTCCACAAGGACATGGGGCTACTCCGAGACATTCAATGACATGGGGGCTATGCCACCATCAACAGCAACAAGGACATGGGGCTACCCCGACACATTCAATGACATTGGGGCTACGTCGCCATCAATAGGATCAAGGACATGGGGCTACCCCGACTTCTACAACAAGAGGTTTCTCTACTCCCGACCGCTCCTAAGAAATGGACAAAGCTCAAAAGGACTTTATGCATATAAACCTCGCGGTTAAGTTAAAACCAAAATTTGACTAAACATGCTTCGTTAAAAGATTTGCCTTCAAAAGTAAGCATTTTCAAATTTGGCCATTTGGCATCATTTATCAAAGACAATGTTTCAAGCAAAATGCTTTTGATCTCCCCTCAAAATGATTTTTCCAAAGTCTTGGACCCTTTTTGTCCGCAATGAGTCTTGAAGGTCACCCCTAGGCTCTTTCCCGGTATCAAGAAAATGTGTCAACCAACCCGCAGTGTAGGCTTGACCAAACCTTCATCCTCCGAGTGACCCTTTAGGTTAAAAAACCTTCGTCCCCAGAGTGACCCATTTAGATTAAAACCTTCATCCTCAGAGTGACCCATTTAGATTAAAACCTTCATTCCCCGAGTGACCCTTTTGACCAAACCTTGACTCAGAATAGTCATTATAGGCTAGAGCCTTTATCCCGGCCGTCCCTAGTGAGACGTAAGACCAGTTTTCCCGTCAATCTCCCCAAAGACGGAGTTGACCCCGGTCAAGCTTAGACTTAGAATAGTCGTTATAGGCTAGAGCCTTTGTCCCGGCAGTCCTTAGAGGGACGTAAGACCAGTTTTCCCGTCAATCTCCCCAAAGATGGAGTTGACCCCGGTCAAGCTATGACTTAGAATAGTCGTTATAGGCTAGAGCCTTTATCCCGGCAGTCCTTAGAGGGACGTAAGACCAGTTTTCCCGTCAATCTCCCCAAAGATGGAGTTGACCCCGGTCAAGCTATGACTTAGAATAGTCACTATAGGCCGTCCCCGATGTAAGCCCAGTAAAAATACGTCCCGTGTAAGTCAACCCTCTCCTATATAGTCAAGTTGACCATATCCCCAGCAAGTCAACCCTCTCCCATAGAGCCAAGTTGACCATGTCTCGCCTCTGACCCCTAGAGTCATGCCTCCTTGCGGATCTAACTAACCCCGCGTACCTCCGAACTACGTTAGGCTTGATTCCCCGCGAACGGGATACGTAGGAATCCTATACCACTAGGTCCAGCCATGCAACCAAAATCGGTTAAAGCCGTCGTCCCGTCAGATTGGGATGCTTATTTCAATCGACAACCCCGCTCATTCGAAGCGACGTTGCCGATGGGCTCTGTAAGTACCCCAATATGAAACCGACCTATCTTAGAGGCAGCCTTAGCACCGTTTCAGGTATAAGCTAATAGGCCAGGACCTCCCTAGGATAAGCTATAAATTCCAGGACTACTCTGGTATAAAATTGGAAAAATCCAGAAGCTCGCCAGGCTGAGCCGTACGGATGCTTTGGGTACTAGAGGGGCCTAGCCGTACGGCTGGTTTGGGCAACCTAAGTCCCTATAAATAGAACCCCTTGCTGATCATTTCAAAGGGGGGGGGAGAAACATTAGAACTAAGGTTACTCTGTCGAATTCACCTCAGAATAGTGTGAGTAAGAGTGAACAAAAAGTGAAAGAGAGAAAGGAAGATTGGCCTAAACCAAGATAGGTAAAGCCACCTTCTCCCCCTCCCTTCTCTTCATCTAAGAACTCTATTTATCTTTGATCTTGTCATTTATTGTTGATCTTTACATTCTTGCAAGTCTTGTCCATTCAAGCAATATACATATATCTATTATTATTTATATTTCATAGCCCAAGCCATGAGATGATCAAAGGTGCCCTCCATACTTTGTGTGGAAGAGGTTCAAACCTAGTTTGATCATGGCTTGTTGATTTTTCATTTACATTCTTGTCATGGATGATGCTCTTGTTGTTCATTTTGCTCATTTTAAGCTATGATGATCATGTTGAGGATAAAGTCTCAATCTTTATCCTCATCACCTTGATCTAGCCCAAAATTCCCAAGTTTGGGTAATAAAGATTCAATCTTTATGGTTTGTTCTTGTCCCTAAAGGATTAATCTTGCCTAGAAGAGGCATTTTGATGGTAAAGTTTCAATCTTTACTCATCAAATGGTCACTATGGCTCAAAAGGGCATATTGGCCACCTTTTTCATTTTTCTCCCATGATTGCCTTTGATCATGCCCAAACTCTTGTTTTGGGAGGTTTTTTGATGATCAAATGGCATAGGAATGAGTTGTTAATGTTGTTTTGTGTTGGAATAACAAACTGGAATCAGAACAGTTTGGTCCAGTTCAAACAGAATGCTCTGTTTCTGCCTGGAACTGGACTGTTGCTTAAATAAACTGTAAAAATCCCAGGAGTGGTCTCCCCATCCGTACGGCTACTTTGGCCGTATGGGGAGATTGACGATTTTGCCCTTCTGTCTTCTGTTTTCTTGTCAAACAAACCCTTTTTCAGTTGAAAAGATAAATAAAAAGTTAAAATAAAGATTTTCCGTTAAAACACACACACACACACATGCACTTTTGTTAACTAACAAGGGAGACTCGGCTTTGTTCGAGGCAACTTGGGAGGACGTAAAAACTCTTCCCAAGTTGTAACCTGATCTCCGAACCTTTGAACTCAAACCTTTGTCATTTTATTGGGTTTAAAATTAATAAAATGTGGCGACTTCGTTAAATTGGTCCGGTTCCCGCGTTTGGTATTTCGCCCTTGAAACGTACTCGTGTTTTTTATTGGGGCGGGATCCTTACAAGCGCGCGCACCCATACCCCTGCATCTGGCCAAAACCTTCTGATCAAAGGGGGCGCACGTACCCTTCTAGAGGAGGCGCGCGCACCCTCACCTCTTCTGGAAATTCTTCTTTTCCTCTCCATCCTTATTTAGTTCTTGGCCATATTGTATTCCTAATTCCCCATTAGTTCTCTCTTCATCGTTATAACTGGAATTCTCCGTTACTCCATAGTTTTCCTTGGTCCTTATAGATACTCGATTTAGAACTTACTCTGTGTGCATTAGTTTAGAAAGGGTCCAGCTGGTCTTACTTGGTTGAGTCGGGCAGTGGATGGTGATTATAATGTCACACGAGCCAAGTACATAATAACGTCTCTACTAGTAACCCTGGATTTCCCCTTCCAGTTCGCCATTGGTTGGGATGAGCTAGCTCCCTTTGGTGAGCATTATAGCTACTTGTTTTGGGGTGTGACTTTGTGTCACTTACTCCTTGTTATTGTTTGGTTGTTGTTAGTTCTGGGACCCCTGCTACAAATGTTGATGCGGTTTGTTGAATCTTCAGAGATTATATCCTTACGAGAACCTTGGCTCAATATCCTTTGTAACGTGTTTAATTACCGCTGTGTCATTACGTCCTAATTGTTAAATATCTAGTATGTTGTTATGTTTTATAACATGTCATCTAGTTGCATATGGTAACTTACTGAGATTTATTTCTTACCCTGTTCATTTTCCTTTGTTTTCCTTAGATGGCCGAGCCAAGGAATAGGACACATTGAGCACCGAAAAGAACGACAGTTGGGAAGTTATTTTGGGGCAGGTAGTCCGGTTTACATTATGTAAATGTAATACCAATGGGATAGTTTTTGAGATTTGGCTTTCATGTTCCTAGTATTGTGTATAGTTCGGGGCGTGTAACTAAAACTTATGTTCTAATTTGTTTAAAGTTTCAAACCTTAGTAGTTGGTTTATAAATCGTATTTTATTATACCTTTAACGATATTGAGTATTGTTTAAAAGTTGTGCTAAGTAATTGATTTTTAGATTCGTCGTCCACTCGCGACCCGGTCGGGGGGCCAAGTAGGTCCACATGTCAGGGTTGTGACAGTTGGTATCAGAGCCTGGTTGCTCAGAACCTAAGTTATGGGTAGATTGACTATATGACTTAGGAGGGTAGTTGAGTACGGAGTGAGTAACGTGTAGTGTCTTATGCAGGTACCTAAATTACAAACAAGATGGTACTAACAGATGATGAGCATGCCGAGGGTGCAGGGCATAGAGATATTAGATATGAGACCCGAGAGATGTTTCAAGGCATGTTTGAGGCCGCCATGAAAGCTATGCATGACCACAGACAAGGGGAAGGACGGGTAGCTCCGAGAGCAGGACTTGACAAGTTTTTGAAAATGAAGCCCATTGAATATGAGGGAGAGCCTGATGTGACCAAAGCAAAGCGATGGGTTGATGCGATGGAAAAGATTTTTGATGTATTGGGATGTAATGACGAGGAAAAGGTTAGATTTGCGGCATATAAGATAGTGGGAGCCGCTGAACACTGGTGGAAGGCTTTGAAGGCTAAATGGGACGAGATATAGGTTCCCTATACTTTATATCGAAGGTGCAACAGGATTGGAAGGAAGCCAAATTTCTCAACATGGAGCAGAATATATTGACAGTGGCTCAGTATGTGGCTAAGTTTACTAAACTAGCCAGGCATTGTGGTTATTTAGTAGCAACAGAGGAGAGGAAGACCACAATATTTGTGAGGGGATTGAAGACAGTAATCAGAACTCAGTTGGTCGCTCATAAATTTCAAGATTTTCAGGATGCCGTGGACCATGCCTACCAGGTAGAGCACGACATAGTTGAACATAAAAAGAAAACCGAGGCAGCAGGTGTAGTTAAACAAGGTGGACAGGCAAGACCTCAATCTCAACGTAGTGACAATAGAAGTGGCTCGAGCATGCAATTCCAACCTAGAGGACAATCGCAGTGGCAACCCAATGCTAGAAATCAAGATCAGAACCCTGGGAATCAGAATAAGAGGACTTGCAATTATTGTCAGAAAGAAGGGCACTCCGAGGATAGGTGTTGGAAGAAACAAGGGAAGTGTGTAAACTTCAGACAACTGGGCAATTTTCAGAGAGATTGTACTAGGCCAAAGAAGCAACCATCGGCAAGTGGTGTTGGGTCTTCTCAAGGACAGAAGAGGGATACTTCGGGGAGGCCTAAAGTTCAGGGTCGTGTCTTTACAATGAATCAACAACAGGCGGGGGATTCTTCAAATGTAATCGGAGGTATACTTTTTATATCAAGTGTGAGAGCACGTGCACTTATAGACCCTGGCTCCTCGCATTCTTATATTTCTGTGTCTTTTGCTTCTCGATTGCATTTTCCTTCTGAGTATTTTCCTTATATACTAGAGGTGTCGACTCCTATGGGGGAGCATTTGGTCACTGATAGGGTGTTACGTGAGTGTGATGTGCTTATTTCTGGGCATGTGTTACCTGCTGATTTGGTCATTCTTCCATTGCATGATTTTGATGTCATTTTGGGTATGGATTGGTTGAGTAAGTTTTACGCCTCTGTAGATTGCCATAGAAAGATTGTTAAATTCTTTGTTCCTGGTATACCTGAGTTTATTTTTTAGGCTACTCCCTGGGGTAGAGATATTCGTGTCATTTCGTATTTGAAGGCTAGGAAATTGTTAAATTCTTTGCCCGAGTTGAATGATGTGCCTGTAGCCCGAGAATTCCCTGACGTGTTTTCTTCTGAATTTGTGATGCCTCCCGATAGGGAAATAGAGTTTTTCATTGACTTGCTCCCAGGTACTGCTCCAACTTCTAAAGTACCTTACAGAATGGCCCCAGCTGAATTGAAGGAGTTAAAGGTCCAGTTACAGGAATTACTTGATAAGGGATTTATCTGACCGAGTGTTTCACCGTGGGGAGCTCCAGTATTATTTGTGAAAAGGAAAGATGGATCTTTGATACTTTGTATTGACTACCAGAAATTGAATCAAGCAACTATCAAGAACAAATACCCTTTACCACACATCGATGATTTGTTTGACCAACTTCAGGGTTCGACTGTTTTCTCAAAACTGGATTTTAGGAGTGGGTATCACCAGCTAAAGATTCGTTCCGAGGATATTTCCAAGACCGCCTTTCGTACCCGTTATGGTCACTATGAGTTTCTAGTCATGCCATTTGGGTTGACCAATGCACCGGCCGTGTTCATGGATTTAATGAATAGGGTGTTCCAACCTTACTTGGATTTGTTTGTGGTGGTGTTTATTGATGATATTTTGGTATATTCCAAATCAAGGGAGGAACACGAACAGCACTTGAGAATAGTTTTATCTGTGCTTCGGGAGAAACAGTTGTTTGCAAAATTTAGCAAGTGTGAGTTTTGGCTTGAAAGAGTCTCATTCTTGGGCCATGTTGTTTCTAATAAGGGGATTTCAGTGGATCCATCCAAAATCGAAGCTATAGTGGATTGGAAGAGGCCAGAAACAGTAACAGAGATCCGGAGTTTTCTGGGTTTAGCCGGGTACTACCGAAGATTTATTGAGGGGTTTTCACGGATTTCTACACCATTGACTCAATTGACCCGAAAGAATGTCCCGTTTGTATGGATTGAAAAATGTCAGAAAAGTTTTGAAGAGTTGAAGAAGAGATTAACAACCGCTCCTATCCTTGTATTACCGAATGGGAATGATAATTTAGTAATCTACAGTGACGCTTCGAAAGAGGGCTTAGGTTGTGTTTTAATGCAGAATGGGAAAGTGATTGCTTATGCTTCGAGGAAGTTAACCCCTTATGAACAGAACTACCTGACTCACGACATGGAGCTAGCTGCGATTGTTTTTGCGTTGCATAAGTGGAAACATTACCTTTACGGGGCAAAGTTTAAGATTTTTACTGACCACAAGAGTTTGAAGTATATTTTCTCTCAAAAGGAGCTGAATAACCGACAGCGCCGGTGGATGGAGCTTTTGAAGGATTATGATTATACAATTTCTTATCATCCCGGTAAAGCAAATGTTGTAGCGGATGCGATCAGTCGGAAATCTTATGTAGCTTCGATGATGGCTCGGGAGTGGAAAATGTTAGAGGATGCACGGGATTGGTGTCCACAAGAATCGATACATGGAGCAATATTTGCGAATATTAATGTATTTCCCACCATAATTCAACAAATAAAAGATGCCCAAAAGAATGACCCGGAGTTGAAAAAGATAATGGATAATGCGAAAGATAGACTGTACGTGGATTTTCAACTTGATACCGAGGGAGTGTTAACATATAGAGGTAGATTGTGTGTACCGGATGTTGATGGAATTAAACGACAGATTCTTGATGAGGGCCACAAGTCCAAGTATACTAATCATCCCGGGAGTACGAAGATGTATCAAGATTTGAAACAACAATTTTGGTGGATTAACATGAAGAGAGAAATTGCGGAGTATGTATCGAAGTGTTTAACCTGTCAACAAGTCAAAGCAGAGCATCAGAGACACACAGGTCTACTTCAGCCTCTTGAGATACCGGAATGGAAGTGGGAACACATTACGATGGATTTTTTAACAGGGCTACCTTGAACTCGAAGGAGGTTTGATGCAGTTTGGGTGATAGTGGATAGGTTGACCAAGTCCGCTCATTTCTTACCCATTGACATTTCTTATTCGATGGAGAAGCTTACGAATTTGTATATTCTTGAGATTGTTAGGTTGCACGGGGTTCCGGTTAGTATTGTATCGGATAGAGATCCACGATTTATATCCCGTTTTTGGCAGGCGTTGCAAAGGGCTTTGGGTACAAATTTTCGATTTAGCACAACATTCCATCCCCAAACTGACGGTCAGTCCGAAAGAACCATTCAGATTCTTGAGGATATATTACGGGCTTGCACGGTGGATTTTCCAGGTTCTTGGGATACGCACTTACCACTTGCAGAGTTTGCCTACAATAACACCTACCAGTCGAGTATACAGATGGCCCCGTATGAGGCATTGTATAGAAGAAAATGTCGGTCACCTATTTGTTGGGACGAAGTTGGGGAAGCTAAACTGTGGGGTATCGATATGGTTCAAGACTCGGTGGAAAGGATTAAGATAATTCGGGACCGATTGAAGACAGCCCAGAGTCGACAGAAAAGTTATGCCGATCATCGGAGGAGAGACCTTGAGATTCAGGTAGGGGACTTCGTATTTTTTAAGGTTTCTCCGAGAGCGGGAATAAAGAGGTATGGCAGAAAGGGTAAGCTTGTTCAGATGTATATCGGGCCTTTGGAAATCATTTAGAGGGTTGGAAAGTTAGCCTATCGACTTGCGTTACCATCCTCCTTGGGAAGAGTGCATGATGTGTTTTATGTCTCAATGCTTCGGAAGTATGTTCACGATCCATCTCATGTGTTGACAGAGGTGCCGGAGGATATTGAACCCGACATGTCTTATGTGGAGCAACCTATTCGGGTGATTGACACTAAAGTCCAAGAATTTAGGAGTAAGAGTATTCCCCTTGTTAGAGTTGTGTGGAGGAATCATAACGTGGAGGAGTCAACTTGGGAACTTTGGGAAGAGATGGAGCGAAAATATCCTTGGTTGTTTGGTCTTTCGGGTAAGTTCACTTAAATTTCGGGACAAAATTTCTTTTAGGGGGAGTGATTGTAGCGACCCCAATTGCGGGCTCTATTTTAGTCATAATTTTAGTAATTGTGCATATTATGTATTGCACAAAATCCTTGCATAGTATTAAGAGCTTGATGGTTATGTGTTAGTTATTTCTTTTAGCAACGGGTTTAGCATCATTAGAATACCATTTGAATGAGTAAGAACCTTAGGGGCCTTGGTGTAATTTAGACTTCAAGGGTTATTGTGTCTTTAGGCAAACATAGGGGTATTTTGTGATTCTTTAGAGGGAGTTAGTGTTTAGGAAAAATCCTAGCTCAAACACTCACTTCATTTTCCCCATTTCACCCAATTTTAAGTTTGGTAAGAGTTCTAGTGAGAGAGAGAGGGAGTTCTTCATCAATTTCACCAATTCCTTCCTCAATCCTAGGCTATTTCAAGAGAATTGAGCATCAAAGTGTCCTTGAAGTGGAGAGAAGCATTTGAATCTGAGTAGAATCCACTTTCTTCTTCATTTATCTTGAATTCAAGTAAGTTATCTTCCCCTTTTTCCCTTTAGGATTGTACATGCAATTTCATGGATATTTTGGTGGTTCATGTTGTTTTGTGTTGTAGAAACTACTTAGTAGTATTGTGTTGTGTTGTAGAGTAAAGGATTGTGTTGAGGGATTGTCTTTGTGTTGCTGGGTTCACTGTGTTGCTTGGTATGGTTGTACCATGGCTTTAGGTTGTAGGTGCCATGTTGAAACCCAGGAAGTCTGCAAGAAGGTCTGATTCGCGCTGGGGGGCGCGCGCAGCCTTTAGAAGGAGGTGCGCGTACCCTCTTGTTTCCCTTAGCACCAAACCTTCTGATGAAAGGGGGCGCACGCACCCTTTTTGGGAAGCGCGCGCACCCATACCCCTGCATCTGGCCAAAACCTTCTGATCAAAGGGGCGCACGCACCCTTCTGGAGGAGGCGCGCACACCCTCACCTCTTCTGGAAATTCTTCTTTTCCTCTCTATCCTTGTTTAGTTCTTGGCTATATAGTATTTGTCACGACCCGAAATCTAGGCTCTATTTTATTAGTAATAAATAATTATTATTTATTTATTTGCCTATCTATTTATTTAAATTATTATTTATTTAAATATTATGTGAGCATTTTATGTTCATAATAATTATGCCTAGCATTTTATTTGGGTCATTATGCTAGTGTAGTATTATTTGGTCTTAATTGTTAGTAGGGAGTGTAAGTATTTGTGTTAGTAGTTGGGGAGGGGCCTAAGTGTAAATTCTTTAAATTATTTCCCCTACTCCCTCCCTACTCCTTCTCTTCTCCTCACTCACTCCACCTCTCTCCCAGCTCATTTCTCTCTCTCTCTTCCTAGCCAAAGAAAGGGGTAAGTTTTCTCTATATCTTCTCTCTTCATTTTCTTCCTCTTCCTCTCATAATCTCTCATTTCTTAAAACGTGAAATGTGTTTAGATCGTCGATAGGATCGCGTAGAATCAAGAATATTCGAATTCCGTCAACTTTCATTATTTTCAAGTAAGTTGCTTTTCCCCAATTTTTATGCTAAAATGTTCATATCATGCTTATAAATGCTTGAGTTGTTATATTTGAAGTTTGGTTGAGTTTCGAATTTATTTTGAATTTATTTGAGTTTTGGGTCAAAAATGGTGATTTTATGAAGGTTGGATTTGAATCTTGATTTTGGTTGTTAAATGTTGTTATATGAGTCTTTTGACCTATAAGTTGTTTTAGTTCATTATATGATAGTTAAGAGTGTTGGATTTTGGTTGAGTTTTGGTTTGGGTTGAAAAATGGAAGAACCCAGTTCTTCTCTCTCGATTCCGGCAGTTCAGAAGATTGGGCGACCGCCCAAAAATGTCTGGGCGACCGCACATCTATCTGAAAGCTTTTGTTCTTTTTTGAGGGCTTTTTGGGCGACCGCACAGTCCTTTTGGGCGGCCGCACAGAACCTCTGAAAGTTTTCATTTGTTATTTCGTGTGATTGAAGAATGCGTTTTGGTCTAAGTCTTGAGTGTCCTTCTAGTTGACCTTAGTGATCATTGTAGTACACTCTAGTGATAGAATTGGGTCCTTTGTGATCAAATTTGTGTTTGAAATTAATTAAGTGTTAATTGAGATTATTGGAACACTTTAATTGTGTGTTGTGGGTACATTTCACTTTCTTGGTGACTTCTTGGTATGATTCCTACTTTGGAATCCTTTGTTGTTATCGTGCTAAAATATTATTACTTAGCATTTATTTGAAGCCCAGCTGGCATATTTGTTGCATCGAGCGATGGGAAAGATTATAATGGCAAAGCCAAGTCCATTATAATGTTGACCATTGTTTTGCCCCCTTCTATACCCTTTTCCAGATTGGCCTTGGAAAAGACAAGTTAGCTTCCTTTGTGAATGTATCTAGCTACCGAGCATGACTTTGTGGCATGGCTCTTGTCCTTTGTGACATCTTATGGTTATTGTTCCAGTACCGGGGATTTCTCTTCAGCTTTCATGCTATTATGAAGATGATGATTTGTTGATTATTGAAGCTGCGCAACGATCCTTTATTTGATGTACCGGTTTGGAAACCTTGGCTAATATCCTTTGTTATGTGTTTATTTCCGCTGCTATCTGTTATGTGATAAATGCTATGTGCTAACTATTATTTATTACTGTATATTGCATCATAGCATGTCATGTAGTTGCATTAGTAACTTATTGAGATTTATCTCACCCCCTTTCTTTTATCTTGGTTTTCCTTAACCCCCCCCAGGTGCTAAGGATTAGTCTCGCTGATCACGAGAAAGAGGACGTCGAGTGTAGATACATTCTTTGGGGAAAGTTGTTATAGGTTGGTTTACATTATATCAATGTGTAACCTTTTGGGAATTTGTACCAAACATTGACGTCACTAGGATTTGTGTATTTAGTAACTTGTGTGTATAAGCTTATGGAGTTTATACTAGTTTTACTTTGTTGTTCAAGTTGATTTACAAAACCTTGTGTTATCATCTTTGGGTGTAAAAGGAATTTTTTATCTCCATTATTTTAGAGTTTATTGTTTAAGTCGACGTCCAGCTCGCGGTCTCGGGCCCGCGGGGTTCGGGGTCGCGACAGTTGGTATCAGAGCCATGGTTTGGCTCTAAGTATAAGTCTAGGTGGACTAGTATGACCTAGGAGGGTAGTAGTGTGCGGAGTGATTAACGGTTGATGTTTTATGCAGGTACTTGTTTACAATGATTCGTAGAAGGAGTGGTGAAGGTAGTACCGGTAATGCAAATCAGAATGATACAAGGGAAGAAGCACGTGCTATGTTTCAAGGCATGTTCGAGGCGGCCATGAAGGCCATACATGATCAAGGTCCCAGGGTAGAACAAGCACCACCCCGCTATGGATTGGAGCAATTTCTCAAACTGAAACCGGTTGAATTCAATGGGGAACCCGATGTAAGGAAAACGGAGTTGTGGATTGAGTCGATGGAGAAGATTTATGAGGTATTTGGTTGCACGGATGAGGACAAGGTCCGGTTCGCGGCTTACAAACTTGTGGGAGCCGCCGAGCATTGGTGGAAAGGTGTCAAAGATAGTTGGGATGACACTCACACGGTGTATGCTTGGGAGTTGTTTGTGCGTAAGTTTAAAGAGCATTTCATTCCGGTTGTTGATCAAAACCGAAAGGAGATCGAGCTTCTCAACTTGGAGCAAGGTTGTTTGTCTATAGCCCAGTACTCGGCTAAGTTCATAGAATTAGCCGGTATTGCGACTATTTGGTGAGGACCGAGGAACAAAAAGCAATGAGATTCATTCGGGGATTGAAGACCTCCATCCGTACTCAACTTATTGCCCAGGTGTGACATTTCAGGATGCGGTAGACCGTGCCTATCTGTAGACACCCCGCCTTAGACCGCTCACCCCGATTGCACATTTGATTTTGTGTTTCTCCCCATTTTAAGTGTTTCTCGTTAGTTTCTGTCACTTCGTTAAGTCCTGACTGACTTCGTTAAGTCCAGGGACTAAACTGAATGACAGGGCTTACTTCTTGTCCATTCTGTCAAAATTGCCTTCTCTGAGTCGCGCGCCTCCGACAGGAGGAGCCAGACGCGCACGCCTCCCGCCCCCAAAGCAGGAAGCGCGCGCCTCTGGGCGTCAGTTACAGATTTCTGGCCAGGATTCCCTCCCTTGCTCAATTTACAAGATTTTGCCCGGGAAGGATTTCTTGGTGACTGAGTTTTGGCACCAAAAACACCCCTCTTTCACCTATAAAAACCTCTCTTCACCTCCATTTTCAAGGATCGAAAACTAGACAAAAAATCACTTTCTAAAGGTTCTCCAAGGATCTCATCAAGCAACATTTGAAGTTCTTCAAATTGTAGGTAAAAGTCCATATTTCCCTTTCTTTTCTACTTCATCTCCTCTCTCTCTTTTACTTTAATCAAATGTGCAATCACCCAAATCATTTTGGGACATAACTCTAATGATCACCTCATCTCATTGAGGTTGGTTAAGGAGTTATCTCCTACATTCCAAATCCTATTTTAAACCCCCTTTTTATAACTTAAAGAAGAAGAAGAAGAACATTTTCATTCATGTAGATTTTGATCAAGTAAGACCAACTTAAGTTGGGCGAGATGGGTGTTTCGGTACTTCCCATCTCGTAACCTAACCCCCGAACCTCAAAACAAAGAATATCTGTTTTTGTAATCAAACTTAGGCTACAATCAATAGGTTTTTTTATGTTCCTCAAAACATGTGGCGACTCTAAAAACAAGTTAGACATCCTAGACGACCCGCGCGCTCGAGCCTAAAGCCGTGGTTTCCACCCGGGGTATCTACAGTGGCGACTCTGCTGGGGACTATTTGAGGGTTAAACTTGCATTCTGATCGAAATCTACATCTTTTCTGGGTATTCTGTTTCCTGATGGGGGAGGCGCGCGCGTCTGGCCTTTTGAGCCTAAGGCGCGCGCATCCGAATCAAGAACCAGAATCGCCCACTTCTTCATGTCTTCATCTTCTTCTTCTGTTATTCTGCACTAATCACTTCTGCAGGGGTTACAATATGAACATGGGACCAGGGCAATCCCCTGAGTCCAAAGTCTGACATTCTGACAGGTGTGCCCCAGAAGCGCGTGCCTCCCTGTAGATACCCCGGGGAACCACGGCTTTGGCTAGAGCGGTGAATTATCCTAGGATGTCTAACTTGTTTTAGATTGTTTAGAGTCGCCACCTATGTTTTTAAAGGAACATAAGAAAAACCTAGAAATAGCCTAATTTATGTACAAAACCAGAGATTCGGGAGAGAAGGGTTCGGGGTTAGGTGACGGAGTGGGAAGTACTTAAACACCCACTCCGCCCCTCTTATGCGGGTCTTGCTACTATTGGTGTTCTAATGCTAATGTCCTTCAATTTATTAACAATGCTAACAATTAATGTAAAGAAAAAAAGGGGAAAAGGATGATTTTATTAATTTAATGCTAAATAGTTACATGTTGGACTAGTGCTAAATGATTACATTAAGAAATGAAATAAATTAAATGAAGTTTGGAATGTCGGGATGTAACCTTGGCCAAACTTCAATAGTGAAGTGGCCTTTTGGTTGTATCCCTTTTTATGGAGATTGCATACTAGTAAGACTAGACAAATAAAATAAGAGAAGAAAAGAGATGTTGTACCTTAGGAAAGAGGACTTCAAACTTAGACTTGAAATGGTGTTGTTGCAGAGAGAAAATGTTGTGCAAACACTTTGTGTAGTTGTTTTGTAGAGAAGGATTGTTGAGATGATTTGTGTAGAGTTTTTGTTCAAGTCTCAAAATTGGGTCCTTTTCAAGGTAGAAGATGATGGTTTTTATAGGTAAAAAAGAGAGGGAAAGGTGGAGGGAAAAAGATGATCATCCATGTGAAATGGAATTGACCAATCAAAAATAAGATAAATAAAATAATAAATAAAAGAAATAAAAGAAAATCAAATAAAATAAAAGGAAATATTTTGTTTTAATGAAAAGGCTAGAAGTGTGGGATTGGGAGTTAATGAGAAAAGGGGGGATGAATGTGGATGTAAAAAGATGGTTTTTGTGATCAAGAAAAGATGTTTGTAAATAAGAAAAGGGAGGGAAATAAGGTGCAATCCGTTACTGCCAAAGTGGGAAGCGCGCGGGTCCGGCTTTGGGGCGGGACGCGCGCGCGGCTCACTGGCTGTGCCGGAAGCGCGCGATTTTAAAATGACAGAAAGACAGAAATGACTCTAAAATTAATTATGTTATTGCAGTTTTTAGTCCAAAACTAACGGAATCAGTTAGGAACTTAACCGAAGTAACAGAAATTAATAAAATAAGTTAAATAAAAATACTATGTATGCAATCGGGGTGAGAGGTCTAAGGCGGGGTGTCTACAGAGCCCCTCGGCGACGTGGATTGCGAGGCAAAACGCGTCGACGAAAGAAAGACAACCGCCGAGGACATCGACAAGAGAAAACCAAGACTCGATAAAGCAGGAATTTGAAATTACAAAGGATAGAAATGCGCTCCTGTGTGAGCGACTTTTGCTGATGGAAGAGGTATGGTGATTTTAGTGGTTCACCATGGACCAAAATTGGTGCGCGGTTGCGGCATATTCTGATGCGCTGTGCGGCGGGGTATGGTGATTTGAGCGGTCCACCATCGACCAGAATTGTGCTCTGTGCGGCACCTGGTGATTTGAGCGGTCCACCATCGACCAGAATTGTGCTCTGTGCGGCACCTGGTGATTTGAGCGGTCCACCATCGACCAGAATTGGTGCTCTGTGCGGCACCTGGTGATTTGAGCGGTCCACCATCGACCAGAATTGGTGCTCTGTGCGGCACCTGGTGCTCTGTGCGGCACTGTTATGTGTATGCTTTGCAGATATTGCTTATGCATGAAATATGATGATTGAGAGAAATTGTGCCCGTGGTGTGATGTGATTTGAAAGCACCTTTGCAATGAGAGAGAAGTAAGAATGTAAAGAGTGATCTTGTGTGCGGTGTGATTTTGAGGAAAGCGTCGGATGTATTCATACCTTCACTTACCATTGCCGCTTGAGTGGAGATGGATTCTTTATGTCCGTGGAGGATGCTTTGATGGAGAATGTCCATTCTTTAGATGTTGATGAGAGAATGCCCTTGATGTTGGGTGGTGAGATGGTACTCTGGATGATGGGTTGGTCGTGCCAAGAGGCTACCTACGTATCCCTTTAAGAGAATCAGACCAGCGTAGTTCAAGGATGATGGAGAATGCTGGGGAAGAAGCTGGAGCAAGGCAAAGTAAAGCACATACTTTTGCACATAGAAGGAGAAAAAGAAAGAAAAAAACTTTTTTTTTTTTTTTTTTTTTTTTTTTTAAGATTAGAAAGGAAAGAATATGCACACATGTGAGAAAAGAGATTTTTTTTTTTTTTTTTTTTTTTTTTTAGGTTCGTGGGTGAACCATTTTAGCCATTGTGTGTTGTAAAGCCAACCAAGATCAAGTCATGCTCAGTCGAAGTCTGGATTGCCTCGCTTGAATTCTGTTGTCGCTGGTGTGCCCAACGAATATGATGTCTAGCCCCAAGAGATTTGTCGGTTATGGGGCTCACAAAAGGCTTTTGATGCCGAGATGAGGGGTTGCTAATTGTAAAGCCCTTAGAATGCCTTTGATGCCAAATTTTGAGGACTTGCATAGCTCCAAGATAAATCAGCTCTTGGCCTATTCGTGTAAATCGCCTTTTGTTGTTGTAGTGAGCAAGCCCCCAAGAGGAGATCGTTGATGCCAAGCTTCGAGAGATTGCAAAGCCCCAAGTGTCGTGGGCTTGTAGATGGCGGGATGTGAAGACTTTCATTGTAAGCCCCAAATTACCTCGTGATTGGCTCGGCATGAGAACGGATGTACCGTTTGGTAGAATTCTTGATAGAGATCTCCTTCTTGCTCTTTCTGGGGAGATGAATGGCCTCATTGTGGTCGATACCCAAATGGTGAGGGCTTATGTCAAAGGATGCAGTAATGTCTTGCGGTGCTGTCGAGGTCGCGGAGGATAAGGTCTTGGCGTGATAAAGTCTCAAATGAGTATGCTTGCTTGACTCTTTGAGTTGAACTAATGACGGATCTTCGGATGCAACTAGTGCTGTGGCCCAATTTATCTGAGCTGCACCTTGTGCTTTTGATCTTGGAGAAGGGGGTGCTGAATTGCAGAAACATTGGGATTGGCCGTGGCATTTCCCGCTATAACCTGTTTTGATTAGAGTTAGCATATTGAATCTTTTCCTTTTCTCTAAGACTTCCTTCAAAATCTCGCTGTGAGTTCTAACAAAAATCATCAACTTCATTCATAACATCGGAGTCTTCATTTAAAACAAGAGGCCTTGACTTGAAGTGTTGAGAGACCCTTGAATCTTGATTTCTCTCATGGAGCCATAAGACTACTCCCAAATTGCGTTGCTCGAGTATTGTTGCCCAAAGGACTGCGGTCGCGAAGCCCTAATACTGCCCTTTGCTTGAATTACTGTAATGCTGTAGCCCAAAAGATTGTAGATTGCGAAGCCCGTTGAGACCTTCGGTGCCGAATTGAGGAAGCTTGCACATGACTTGGCTGGGGATACCGCTGGGGAGTATTGCTCTTTGCCGGGGAGCCTTTAAGACTTGACTGTAGCCTAGAGTGCCATCATTGATTGCGAGAAAGGTCCACCCTTTGATTGGGGAAACGAGCACGGGCACACGTGACAAGAAGCTTTTTGACATCCCCTTTTTGAGAGACTTTGAGGATAGTCTCACACATCTTTTTTCGAGCATAGCCTCTAGGGCGTATTGATTGTCAAGTGAAGCAAAAGAAGTCCTTGTCCTTGAGTCACATAGCCCCTAGGGCGTCACCATTTGTTGAGCAAAGCAAGAGTGACTCGTCTCGTGTGAGGGAATAAACATGAGAGGATATGGCAAGAGATACTCCATTCTCGGGAGCTTTCGGCGTACTTTAGAAGCACAAACTTGAAGAAGCCTTCAAAACTGAGACACATGTTGTTGCTATTTGCTGCCCAAGCCAATTGACTAGCTAGGGATTATTTGCGCAACCTCGTGCCCTTTTATGATGGGCTTGTTCTCGGATGGATCTGGTTTACCACGGGCCTTTTTTTCATGAACCCAAAAAATGCACACTGCTGGAGAATGATGCCGATAACCCAAGACAACCTTTGATGGTGCTATATCTTGTCGAGCCTTTTGCAATCCCAAAGTTGACTCGGTGGGGAATTGACTTGCTGAGGAGATTCATGTAGAACTTGTCTTCTTTAGAGGCCGGGGATCTCCATTCTCTTTCCCTTCTCTCTCTCACTCTCTCATTTTTTTTTATGACGCACCCTGTTTTTTGCCTAGACCGCCCTTTCGGGTTTTCAATCTAGCGGGCATCTCTTTGCGTCTCATTTTTTTACTCGATTAATGAGGAAGTGTGCATTGACTCTAGCTGCTGAGATGAGAGACATGTGATTTTGCGGTGAAAACCTTTTGTCACTGAAGATGAGTGACATTGACTCGACTAGGGAAGTGTCCTAGTAT